>JAHUXG010007078.1:0-10951 GCA_020740815.1 Sciurus niger | reverse complement strand
ACCTTCCATGTGCATTCGTGACATTTCAGTGCCCATTAGCTACCGCTAAACAAACCAAAAGGCAGACCACTTTAACTAATAAAACAAAAGCAAAAGCACACACAAACACTTAACTTTAACTCCGCCGCTTATCCTGCGAACTTTAACTCCGTTGCTTATCCCGCGAACTTTAACCTGGCCAGACTGTACTTTACTTACCCTGTATTTATCTGATCAGTTCCTTCTTTGTAACTCAAGTTCCCGGGTTTCGGCACCACTTATGATCGCCCACCGCCCGCAGGGACAATCACAACACATACACTCTTCTTGATCACAGGAACCAAAAAGGGCTTTATTCCACAAGTCTCAGACTTATATTGAGAACATCAGCCTATCAGAGAGTACACTACCAGGAAAGTCAGCCTATCAAGGAACAGTCTCCAGGCAGATACCAGGATCGCCTCATGTACAACAGCCAACCAGAGTTACTTCCTAAAACTTGTATATGAGTGCAGCTATGTCTGGCAAGCTGCCTGGCGCCATCTTAGAGATCAGGCCACGGTGTGGCTCTGGGGCCCTCAGAGCCCGCCCCTGACACCAAGAGTTTCTACTTTATGAAAAAATCCTAAATTTTGTCTAACAGTTTTTCTGCATCAATTGGGATGATCATAGGATTTTTAGCATTCATTCTGCTAGTGTAGTATACTTCATTTATTGATTTGTATATATTGAACCATCCTTACAACCTGGGAATAAATCTAACTTGATCATTGCGCATACTACTTTTCATGTGATGTTGAATTTGGTTTGCTATACCTTGTTGAGTAATCATTTGTATCTATGCTTATCAGGAATACCTGTAATTCTCATGTAGTGTTTTTTTTTTTTTCTTTCTTTTTTTTCTGGTTTTGATATCAGGGTAAGGCTGCATCTGTAAAATTAGCTTGAAAATATATCTTCAAACTTTTGGAAGATTTTGAGAAGGATTTGCCTTTATTTTTATTTATTTTTTAAATGCTCTGTCAAATTTGTCAGTGAAGCCAGAAATTCTGAGATCTTTTTTGGGAATTTGTTTTGATTACTGATTCAATCTCCTTTACCATTTTGGGTCTATTCATGTTTACTCTTTCTTCATGATTCGGTCTTGGTAGATTGTATGCACTTATTTTCTTCTAGGTTATCAAATTTGTTGGTGTGTGGTTGTTCATAGTAATCTCTTCTGATTTTTTGAATATTTTTGGTATGAGTTGTAATGCCTCCTCTTTCCATTTAAAACTTTGAGTGTTCTCTCTTTATGAATATATATTCCTGCTGCTGTTGAATGGAATGTACTATATATAAATGTCTGTTAGATCTATTACGCTATAGCTTTGTTTATGTTTGTTGTTTTCTTATTTATTGTCTGTAGGGTCTATTCATTTATTACCATTTCTCATTTAAGTTCTGTGTTTACTTTATATTTTTAGGAGTTTCAGTGTTAGGTGCCTGCCTATTTATAATTATTTCCTTTTAATAAAGTGATCATTCTTTCATTTTATTATGACGATCTTTGTTTTTTGTTACGTGTTGATGAAAAAATTGTATCTTTTGATATAAGTATAGGCATCCTGGCATCCCGGTTCCTGATTGTTTTTTGTTTGTTTGTTTGTTTGGTTATTATTTTTATGGAAGATCTTTTCCATCCCTTTCTTTTCAGCCTATGTGTGTCCTTAAAGTCAAATTAGGTTTCTTTTAGACAGCAGTTAGTAAGACTCTGTTTGTTTTATCCATTCAGTCACTTTATATCTTTTGATTTCACTGCTTAATAAATATATATTTAGAGCAATTACTGATAAGGACTTCATTGTTTTCTGTTTTGTTATTCCTTTGTTCTATTCACATCTTCTCCCCGTATTCCTTCATAGTTTGATTGGTCCACAGATAATTTTTTTTTTATGGTGGTGTCAGGGTCCTGTGTGGAGGAGGAAAGGGTTAACTGTCAGAGGAGGATGTTGGCGGGTTTTCTATCTATTACCCAAAAATCTTACCTACGCAATGAACAAACAATACTCCTTTTATGAGAGAGGGAGTGTAACGGGTCTGGCCATACCAGATCTGGCCTGTTTACAACAACCAAGTCACCCAACCCTACTTTATTTATAATATGCAGGTAAAAGGGGGCAAGGACTGGGAGGAGCTACTTCTGTGATGGACAGGATAGGGTGGAGTTAGGGGAGCCAGCCTCTTAGGAGGAAAATTCCAGAAGGAGACAGGCAACCACTCCCTCACGGGACCACATACTTCCTGGCAGTTCCTAGAAGCCAGGTCACTGCAGGTCACATGGCTCAACCTAGTCTGATTCTGCTAAATAAGGACAGCTTCCCACATGGTGGTATGTGTTGTGCCTTTTCTCTTTAACTTTTTTCTACTATAGGTTTTTTCTCTGTACTTACATTGAGGCTCACAGAAAAAAATTTAGAGTGAATTTACTTTAAGCTGAGACAATTTAGCACATCATCTACAAGGAAAATCTCTATACTTCACTCACATTTTATGTTGTTGATGTCACAATTTCCATATTTCATGTATTATATGTATTATGCGTGCATTATAATTATTGATTTATAATTATTTTAATACTTCATATTTTAATTTTTATGTTAGAGTTGAAAGTCATTTATGAACTACTCATGCAGTATTATTAGACTATAAATTTGGTTATATTCTTAACATTGCAGTGAGTTTCATACTTTCACATGTTTTTATGGTGCTAGTGTGCTTTCAAACACTTGAACACCCTTTAGCATTTCGTGTAAGGCATTTTAGTGGTGATTAACGTCTTTAGTTTTCCCTGGTCTGGGTAAGTCTTTATCTGCCCTTGTTTCTGACGTTGTAGGTGGACAGGTCTGGCATCTGCATTCACAGTAACTGGTCTGGAGTCTGGGTCTACTGAGTAGGTCTTAGAGATTGAATATTTTGGGGTGGGTCTGTCTTCTGGGTCTTCAGAAACACTTGATGCCTGGATCCCAGAAGCTGACCTAACTGGGGAAAACGCTGAGCCTGAGTCTCTGGGTGCTTCCCTTTTAGTAGAAAGAGTCTGGCACCGGGCTTCATAAGCATAGGTTTAGTCCTGTGTGAAAGGGGACCAGCATGGCTCCAGTTCAGTGGGAAAGATCTGTACTTGGAATTATGAGGATTGACCAGGAATCTGAGTTCGCAGAGCTAAACTGTATCCTGAGCCCAAAGGGACTGGGCTCAGTCCTGGGCCTGCATTACCTAACCACATGGATCTGTAGAAGTGAGCATCGAATCTACATCCAGTGAATCTCCTTTGTTGACTGGTTGGAGGTATAAAGAGATATGTTGATATCCTAGTCTTCTAGCTCCACCTGCTATTCCTAAGTCTATTTCTCTTGCTTATTTTTTTTTCTGATTCTATATCACATTTCCCTACTTCTAGCATCAAGAAAATCTTTTATTTAATGAAGGACATCAGGCATGTTATTTAGTTGAGTGCACAGATTGTTTTATAGTTTAAGTATTATTGAGTTTTTTTCCCTTCAATTAATTTATTTGCAGATTGACTTGTTTCTTTTGTCTCATTGTAAGCTTTGCCAGAGTAGGACTAGAATAACCATTGTCCATGGGTTAATTTAGACCTACTTCAGACAGATAGTTTTTCTGTAATTCTCTACAGAATATTCCTAGTATTCACATTTTCCAGTCTGGTTGGGTGGAACTTGATGGTTACATGGCTCTCTTCCCCATGTGGTAGGTGTAATTTTAGAATGACCATAGAAGATTCCAGCATACTAACACCTTCTTTAGCTGTTCAATCAGACTGTAAACAAGATAATACCATGATGGTATTATCTGAAGTCTTTTACTTCTTTGACTTTAAGACATTGAAATTATCCAAATAGGCTAGCCTGAACAGAGGAGCCTTTTAAAAGCAATTTTCAAGAACACTAGTAACAATAAATATTGGTAAGGATGTGAGTTAAAAGGTACACTCGTACATTGCTGGTGGGACTGCAAATTGTGCAAACACTCAGGAAAGCAGTATGGATATTCCTCAGAAAACCTGGAATGGAAACACCATTTGACCCAGTTATTCCATTCCTCGGTATATACCCAAAAGACTTAAAATCAGCATACTATAGTGATGAAGGCACAACAATGTGTATAGCAGCTCAATTAACAATAGCTATGGAACCAACCTAGGTGCCCTTCAACAGATGAATAGACAAAAACAATATGGTATATATCCTCAATGGAATATTACTCTGCCTTAAAGAATAATGAAATTATGGCATTTGCCAGTAAATGGATGGAACCGCAGACTATCATGCTAAGTTGTTGAGAGCAGGGTGGTGTCTGTGCTGCTAACTGTCTCAAGGACAAACAGGACTGCTGGGCCCCTGTGCTTACCAAGGTTGTTAAGAGATATTTGTCTGAGGAATGTGCGGTTGCCTGGAGACCTTATCCGTCAAGGACGGGAGCGGGGCTTAGCCCCGACTCATCTCCTGCATAGTTCATCCCTTCCCTCCTCCCTTCTTCCACTAGGACCGTTCAGTTCTGACAGGACCCAATGAAAATCAAATAGATTGGCCGGACCCAACCAGAGGAGGTTTAGCTGTTCAAATGTTAACCAATTAAAAGAACACTGTAAAACTGCTTGCCTTGGATTATAAAAACCCTGCTGACAAGGGCTCGGGGCCTCTGCTAGCATCGTTGATTAAGGACGCAGAGGACCGGGTTCGAACTCGCTAATAAATGACTCTTTGCTGCTTGCATTGATCATGGTCTCTGGTGGTCCTTGTGGGGTCTCAAGCCTTTGGGCACAACATATGGGGGCTCGTCCGGGATCCCCAAGCCCACCCAGACACCTGATCATAGAGTCATAAGTGACATCTTCCACCGCTGAGTAAGGCATTGCCGTGTGTTTTCTGGTCTGAATTGCCTGCAGGTTCTGGTTCTGAGCTGGCACAGTCCTGGCGGACGCGCTATAGGACCCCAGCAGGGTCTCAGGAGACGTCCCCTCGACCCATCTGGTGACATTTGTCACATCTGAGCAGCTGGTGCTGCATTCTGGCGATTCGTCGCATCTGGTGACATTTGTCACATCTGAGCAGCTGGTGCTGTATTCTGGCGATTCGTCGCATCTGGTGACATTTGTCACATCAGACAGCTTGTGCTGCATTCTGGTCACATCTGAGCAGCTGGTGCTGCATTCTGGCGATTCGTCGCATCTGGTGACATTTGTCACATCTGAGCAGCTTGTGCTGCATTCTGGTCACATCTGAGCAGCTTGTGCTGCATTCTGGTCACATCTGAGCAGTTTGTGCTGCATTCTGGGTGAATTTGTCACATCTGAGCAGCTTGTGCTGCATTCTGGTCACATCTGAGCAGTTTGTGCTGCATTCTGGGTGAATTTGTCACATCTGAGCAGCTTGTGCTGCATTCTGGTCACATCTGAGCAGTTTGTGCTGCATTCTGGGTGAATTTGTCACATCTGAGAAGCTTGTGCTGCATTCTGGTCACATCTGAGCAGTTTGTGCTGCATTCTGAGTGAATTTGTCACATCTGAGCAGAGTTTGCGCTGCTTCTGAGCAGCTTCAGTATTGCATTCGGACGACTGGCCACATCTGGTTAACTCTTTGTCCCATTTGGGCTTTGTGTGGCACCTGGGAAACTACAAAATACCAGCTAGCCACTTTTTGATTTAGCATGCTATGTGTCTGTCTGTTTGTGTATTGTACTATATGGTCTTTACTCTTGCCTTCTATTAAATTCTTCATTGTGTTAATCCAATCTTAGGCTTAGGGATACTCAATGCAGGGTACTTTGCAGTCCTTCTCCTTGTTCCTGAGAGATTTATTTACTCCAATCCCCCTAGGCAGAGAGCTCAGCAGCTCCATTCCTCAAAAGTAGTAAGAAATAATGTTTTGTGATTTTCTGCATTCAAACCTAACCTGATTTCTCAACCAGGAAGAAAAAAGGTTAAAAAGTCCTGGGTGATCCTCCCTCCCCCCTGCCTGGCCTTGCTGAAGCCTGCATTGGAATGTAAACTGCAACAGTCTCAGCGGGAAAGGGGGGTAACCTGAAGATAAGAAAAAGAAAACAAAAGGGTGTTTGTTTTAAACTTCTGGACTGCTACACAGAATTAACTCATTTTCCAGGATTCTTGTTTTGTTTTGTTTTTCTTTAATGCTGTATTTTTGAGCTCATAATTTTGATCCTGCAAACCTAAGTTAATGATTTTTTTCTTTTTGATCAGTTCTATTTTTTATTCAACTAGAGTTTTTAAACATCTGTTACATTGCAATGGAGATTCACCTATAAAGTTACAAGGCCTTGGATTTTGTATTATTTGTATGTCGTGCTAATGTCATGTTTTGTCTGTATCAAAACTGAGCGCTCCTAAAATTAAAATTTAAAAATGGATCCAAATACTTTTATTCATGTGATTTAAAAGGGTTCAATTTAAATTGGGTAAACTAATAAAAGTGAAATGTCTTTAAAAATAACTTGCAAGTCTCTAGGTGGTCAAACTAATGGAATGTTGATGTTAAACAATGTCTAATATCAATTGGTTCTAGGACTTTTCTTCAACAGGAAAGAGACAGCAAATACTGTTCAGGACACTTGTCTGATATCTTGGTTTTTACAGAATAAGTGAATTAGAGTTAACATGTATGGGATTACTCAAATGTGTTTGTTGGTGACATCTGATTAATTTGCAAATTTAAAATGTTCATTGTTAAATAACATCAAGTATTTTAACTCCTTAAATTACATGGGGTAACATACTTAAACATTATTGGTGTTTTCATAAGTTGGTAAATTAAAAAGAGTTTAAAATTGCTTTGTGTCATTACTAAAAACAAGGTTATTAAAAGTTATGTTCTAACAGATAAAACCTCAACTCGGAGGGTGAGTGTTCCATCTGCTCCCTTACCACTTCTCCCTGCTCCCCCTCCAGTTCTGCTAAGCTTCAAGGAGCTCTTAGATTTGGATTTAGAGCTACCATCTCCCCTTTCACTGTGTTTCAATTAGAGTACTATAAACCACAAAGTATTTTGTCTTGTTAAATCGGAGTAATTTGTCTAAATTCAAAAATTTCATAAGAGTTGTTTCAGAATGTGGACAAAAAGGGGTCAACAGATAGGAAAGAGAAAAAAGGTTCTGGGTTTGAAAATATATTTAATAAAAAGGAAAAAAAATGTTTCTGGGTAAGAAAGTGCCTGTGTGATGGAATACATGAGGGTCTAAGTAAGTGCTAAGAAAGTCTGTGTGTAAGTAAAGGGCAAGTTTCAACAAGTCTGTGTGTAACTAAGTGGTTGTGTGTATGTGAGACACTAAAGCTATTTAAGGTGTTTCCTAAGGTGAAATACTAATGTTCTGATATAAGCCAAAGTTTAATCTATATGGTAAAATGACATGGTAAAATAACAAGGATTTCTTAGAAACACTAATTTACTCTTAACTTTGTGTCTATTAAGTTTTATTCTTTAAAACAATGAGTCTTAAAAATTGGGGTTTATACAATTATGGTTAAACAACTGTTAAGAGTATTGTACTATGTTACAGAGTCTAAATTTTTCTTTAAAAACTAAATTTAGTAAGATTAAAGTGTCAAGGTAATCGTAAAATGGTCACTCCTAGTATATTAAATGTATTCATATTTTCCAGGTATACAAGTTTTTTTAAGCAGGAAATTTGTCAAGCTGCTATTCTCCAGAATAAACTTGTCTGTACTGGTAATATTAAACTTAAAGAGTATATTTTATTGGGGATTTATTTCTATCATTAATGTTCTATTATGGGACATATTATCAGTAAGGTATATGTAAAATTGGTTACTTATTTCACTGAGATAAAAATTTAAATGTAAATGTATATCTAAGAGTTAGTGACAGCCTGATTTGTTTAAAGGTTCACATTGTAGAAGGTAAAAACATATTGCTACACAAAAAAAAAGTTAAAGCTCTCTCATCCTTTCTTTGATTGATTCCTGTTCTGGATATAATGTTAGACTGTGTTAACTAATATTCATAGGGACTCAGAAATCAATATATGTAAACTTCTTAAAATGACATTTAAGAAAAAGTATAATGTACAATAGCAAAAATGGGACAACAATGACTGAGATTGGGGTCCCTGACTTAATGACTGTAGCATGTCTGGTACCTGGGAGTGTTCCTGTGTAGGAGCACAAGATGCCTAACTGCTGTGGCAGTAACCTCCCTGGGGAGGCTCTGTACAGGAGTCCTATCAGCTCTTACATTGATCTCAGGCACACAGTTCTTGGGCAGAAAGAAATTGTTTTGCTAGATAACCAGTGTTTAATCAGTTCCCTTCTCTAGTTCCTGCCCACCTTACAGTAACTTTGGATAGTGGACTTCTTTGAGAGCTACACGGGGTTCCTAACATTGCACTTTGCAGTTTTGGGAAAAAGTTATGTAGATGTTCTAGTCTCTGTAACTCTCCTGAAAACAAAGAATAATGCTTACATAGCCTTTAACCTAATAATAAGACATGTATAAATGTTGCTAACATAACTCTTTAGATCTGTATTTCCATCAGAGAACAGAGCTCCATCTGATCTCAGCTTAATCTTCAAAATCGGTGTTTATAAACCTTTATTTTCTAATACTCCTTTGACCCTCACTGAACTTAAAAATTTGGTCATGCTGGTCATGGCAAAAGGGACAAAAATTAGTTTTAGGATTAGAACATTTTACTTAAGACTTGTGAAGAGCCCTGCCTTACCTGAGATAAGGCTCTGCCTCACCCTGCTACATGTTAGAATGACTCCAAAGTAAGTCAGGCTTTAACTCATTTAAAGTTGTGCTCCAAAAGTTTGATGTTTGTTGTAAAGATTACTGTGATCTCAAACAGGGTATATAATGTAGAACTCAGCCAAAATTCAAGATAACTATTATACAAGCTAAATATGTTTTTACTCTTGCTAATTTCACTGTGTAAAACTGTGCCTGTTACTATTTTGCAGAAGTAGCTGCTTCCAGAACATACAACCTAGGTAACTTGTGATAATAGGCCATCACCTTCAAAACAGATAGTATGTGGTAGTACTTTAAAACAAGGGTAAATGACTGTAAAGTTATGGACATTAAAGTTAAAGCCCACAGCTCCCCACCCTATTCTCCCGGAGGAAGATCCAGACCCCCTTCTTGTTAACCTCCCTCCTTATATGCAAGCCCCTATTCCTCCTCAGGACCCAGGACTGGAGGCTGCAGAACAGAGAGAAGCGGCTGCAGCTGGAAATGAGGAAGAAAGAACTGGCTCAGGAGGGCTGGCAAGGTGAACGCGGAGCTGAGCCCAGCTGGCAGCCCGCCCCTCCCGACCAGAAACTCCAGATTCCACAATTGCTCTGCCACTCCAAGAAACTGGGCCGCCAGACAATGCTGGCAATCCCCGGCTTCAATATTGGCCCTTCTCTACAAGTGATTTATATAATCGGAAAAATCAAAATGCTAAGTTTTCTGACAACCCTAAAGACTTGATTTCCCTTTTAGATAGTGTCATGTTCACTAATCAACCTACTTGGGATGACTGTCAGCAGCTACTCCGGATTCTGTTCACAACCGAGGAACGTGAAAGAATCCAGATAGAGGCCAGAAAGTTGGTCCCCGGAGACGATGGACAACCTACTGGAAACCCTGACTTAATTAATGCTTCTTTCCCCTTGTCCAGGCCTCCGTGAGATTATGGGACTACAATACGGCTGAAGGTAGGGAGAGACTCCGGGTTTATCGCCAGACTCTAATGGGGGGTCTCCGGGCAGCAGCTCGTAAACCCACTAATTTGGCCAAAGTGTGTTCAGTCATGCAAGAAAAACGGGAATCACCCTCAGCTTATTTAGAAAGATTAATGGAGGCATTTAGACGGTATACTCCTATGAATCCAGAGTCCCCAGAGAATCAGGCAGCAGTAGTAACGAGCTTTGTTAACCAGGCAGCACTGGACATAAGGTGTAAGTTACAAAAAATAGAGGATTTAGAAGGGAAAAGTATTCAAGACTTAATGAGAATAGCCCAGCAGGTATTCAATAACAGAGATGCACCAGAGGAAAAGCAGCTTAGGGCTACTAGGGAAATAACCAAAGCATTAGCAGTAGCAGTGCAGGGAGGGAGAGCAGAAAAAGAAGGAAACAGACTCCCGAGTAATCGACCACAACTTGGGAACTCCAGAGTTTATGATCTGGGTCGGAATCAGTGCACTTCCTCCTTACAGACAATGGTATACGGTGCTGGATTTAAAAGATGCCTTTTTCAGCTTGCCTCTAGCTCCAAAGAGCCAAGAGCTATTTGCCTTTGAATGGACAGACATTGATGAGGGTATCAATGGTCAACTTACCTGGACGAGATTGCCGCAGGGATTCAAAATTCTCCCACCTTGTTGGACGAAGCTCTACATGAGGACTTAGGCACCCTCAGCCCTCAACCCTGCTACACTGCTGCCTGACCCTGACCTGGACACACCCATACATGACTGCTCGGAAATCCTAGCCCAGGTTCATGGGCTTAAAGAAGACCTGCAAGATCATCCGCTGCTTGATGCAGATGCAGTATGGTTCACAGATGGGAGCAGCTTTCTATATCAGGGTCAAAGGTATGCGGGTGCAGCAGTAGTGACTGAGACAGAGGTAATTTGGGCTGAGCCCCTACCAATAGGCACCTCTGCCAGAAGGCAGAACTGATAGCCATGACTAAGGCTCTAACGATGGGAAAAGACAAAAAAAAAAAATTTGACTGTATACATGGACAGTCGTTATGCCTTTGCAACTGCCCATATTCATGGGGCTATTTACAGGGAAAGGGGAATGCTAACTGCAGAGGGGAAATCTATTAAAAACAAGGAAGAAATTGTGTCCCTGATAGACGCCCTCTGGTTACCCAAGAAATTGGCTATCGTACATTGCCCTGGGCATCAAAAACCATCTGATCCAGTATCCAGGGGCAACTGC
>JAHUXG010007076.1:0-73798 GCA_020740815.1 Sciurus niger | reverse complement strand
TAAGAAAAAAAGGGACCTGCAGGTTCAATTCCTTCACTATCGCAGAGCAATGGCATTTTCCCACAGAACGAGGGAACATAGTCCAAAGATGCACATGGAAGAGGAGAGGCCCAGAATAGCCAGGCGACCCTGAGCCGCAAGAGCAATGCTGGAGGCATCAATACCACATCTCAAATGATGCTACAGAGCAAGGGCAACAAAACAGCTTGGTATTGACGTAAAAGACAGGAAGACCAACAGAACGGAATAGAAAACACAAAGGCAAGCACACACAGGTACAGCTGTCTGTCCTCTGCACAGGTGCTTAAAATGTACGTTGGATGAAAGGTTGTGCTTTAAACAGAGGGTGCCGGGCACAGTGGATACCCATATGTAGAAGGCAGAAGGTCGGTGCCAGTTCTTCACCCTGCAGAGCATCAACCTAAAAGGTACCAGAGACCTAGGCATGACAGCTAAGCACTGAAGCTCTCCCAGAGGCACAGCAGAACATTCAACATACTGACCGAGGCACCAGCCTCCTTAATAAGTCTCCTAAGGCTCAAGAAAGAGAAACCAAATCAGGCATGTTGGTGCACCCTTGGAATCCCAGAGGCTGGGGAGGCCGAGGCAGCAGGATCTCAAGTTCAAAGCCAGCATCAGCAATTTAGTGAGGCCCTAAGGTGCTTAGTGAGTCCTTGACTCAAACCATAAATGAAAAGGGCTGGAATGAGGCTCAGTGTTTCAGTACCCCTGAGTTCTATCCCTGGTCCAAAAAAAAAAAGAAAAAAGAGAGGCAGAAATCCAAAATTCTGTAAGTGGTGTGGAATCAAATGAGAAACATTTGCACAGCAAAGGAAACAATTAAGAGTGTGGAAAGAGAGCCTAGTATGGGAGAAAATTTTTGCCATCTATACTTGCATCTGAGCATTAGTAGCCATAATGTGTACAACAGGACACCCAGACAAAAATCCAAACCTGCCCCTAAAAAAACTACAATCAAACAAAGACTCAACAAGCCAAAACAAAATAAATTAGCCCAGTCAGAAAATGAATAAGAGATCTGAACAAACATTACTCAAGAAGAAATACAAGTGGTTAGCAAATACATGTGAAAATGTTCAACATACTTCATAATTAGGGAAATGATTATCACACTACACTATAAATTTCTCTCTTTAAGAATACACAGCATCAGGAATACAAAGAATAATAATTTTTGGAGAGGATGCGGGGAAGTGCACTTACGTTGATGGGACTGCGAATTATTAGAACCACTCTGGAAAGCAGTGTGGAGATTCCTCAAAGACTAGGAGCCACCCCATGACCCAGATACCTCACTTCTGGGTGTTGTTCAAAACCACTAAAATCACTTTAATATAGGGATACAGGCAAACCAGTCATTTTGTAGGTGTTAATTCATAACAAACTATGGAACCAGCCTAGGTGCCCACCAACACATGAAGATTCAAGAAAATGTGGTGTATACGCCCAAGTGAGCATTGCTCTGCCATAAAAAATAAAATGGTGTCATTTGCTGGTGAATGGATGTAACTGAAAACATTAAGCCTGGGTATGTAAGACTTGAAAGTCAAGGGTCAAATGTTTTCTCTGATTATGTGTGTGTGTGTGTGTGTGTGTGTGTGCGTGTGTGTGTGCGTGAGTGTGTGTGTGTGAGAAAGAGAGAGAGAGGAGTAAAAAAGGAATATAAAAGTCATCCTATGAAAGCAGGAGGGAACTAATATAATAGAGAAATGGGATTGAGGGAGGGAGAAAATCAACCACATCACGCTATGCCCATTATGAAATTAGCACAATGAATCATATGCATATATATACATATATATTTATGAGTTTGGAATAATAAAAATAGAAGGGAGGTCAAAAGAGTAGAGCCCTCAGATTAGGAGGAAGAGAAAGGGAAGAAATGGGAAAGCATTGGGGAACAAAATTTATGGAATCAGGTAATGTGCACTATGAACATCACATCATTTATGCCTCCAGTATGTAGTATCACCCTACAATAAAAAATGAAAGACAATAGGAATGAAAATTATTCTATGTCACGCTGGAGAAAAACAATGAGCATTTCCACAGTGAGTGTCTTCTGGATACATATGATGGTGGGATTCACTGTGGTGTATTTACATAGCACAGAGGATAAATATATTATTCTGTTCTACCCTGATCAATACATCCTCCCTCCCTCTCAATCCCCTTCATCCTATTCACAGATCTTTTTGTATTTTTATGGAATATCTTCTGTATCTGTCTCTGTCTCTCTCTCCCCCTCTCTCTTTTCTTCCTCACTTTGGACTAGCTGCCCTATATGAGAGAAAATATTTTAAAAAAAATTTTATTGTAAACAAATGGGATACATGTTGTTTCTCTGTTTGTACAAGGAGTAAAGGCATACCATTTGTGTAATCATAAATTTATATAGGGTAATGTAGGTTGATTCTTTCTGTTATTTTTCACTTCCCCCCAGCCCTCCCAACCCTCTTTTCCCTCTATACAGTCCTTCATTCCTTCATTCTTGCCCCCTCCCTAACCCTAACTCTAACCCTAAGACTAACCCCTCCCACGCCCCATTATGTGTCATAATCCACTCATCAGCGAGATCATTCTTCCTTTGGTTTTTTGAGATTGACTTATCTCATGATATTCTCCAATTTCACCAATTTCCTGCAAATGCCATAATTTTATCATTCTCTATGGCTGAGAAATATTTCATTGTATATATACACCACAGTTTCTTCATCCATATATCAATTGAAGGGCATCTAGGTTGGTTCCACACTCTGGCTAATGTGAATTGAGCAGCTATGAACATTGATGTGGCTGTATTTCTGTAGTATGCTGATTTTAAGTCCTTTGGGTATAGGCCAAGGAGTGGGATAGCTGGAACAAATGGTGGTTCCATTACAATTTTTCTACGGAATCTCCATACTGCTTTCCAGTGTGGCTGCTATAATTTGCAGCCCCACAAGCAATGTATGAGTGTACCTTTCTCCCCACATCCTTACCAACACTTATTGTTGCTTGTATTCTTGATAATCGCCATTCTAATTGGGTGAGATGGAATCTTAGGGTGGTTTTGATTTGCATTTCTCTTATTACTAGAGATGTTGAACATTTTTCCATATGTTTGTTGATTGCTTGTAGGGCTTCTTCTGTGAAGTGTCTATTCATTTCCATAGCCCATTTGATGATTGGGTTATTTGTTTTGGTGTTGAGATTTTTGAGTTCTTTATAGATTCTGGATATTAGTGGTCTATCTGAAGTATGATTGGCAAAGATTTTCTCCCACTCTGTAGGCTCTCTCTTCACATTGCTGATAGTTTCCTTTGCTGAGAGTGTCGGGGTTTCGGCCGGACCCCTGGCCCTAGGTGGAGCCTGGCCAAGATGGCGCCTGGCAAGCTGCCAGTGCGGTTGAAAAACTGCTATTCTGCACGCAAACAACTAACTTCACCTTGAGGAAGTCTCAGTAATTGGTCAGGGCCTCTGCATGATTCTTGCGTGATTCTTAGGTGCTTCAAGTTATACCCATATACGGCTATCTTCTCCCCACATATCATGAATATTCTAATTAGTTGATATAACCTATATAAGTGACAATAACTTCCCTAAAAAGAAGAAGAAGAATCAGTTGTTAATAAGGAAGTTTGCCACCCATCACGTCTCCGGGTCGTTCTTGCTGGCGGGAGCGACAAGTGGCGCCGAATCCCGGGAATCTTACGTGCCGCGGAGAGGTGAGTAAGGTGAGCAACGATCCGTGAAAGTGTGCACCCAGATCTGTCAGTGGACAGGGAAGTTTCCTAGAGACGAGAATATTGTGATTGCGATAAAGTTCCTAGGAACGAGAGGTCAAAGTTTCCTCAAAAAATGGGGAATGAGGTTGCTAGATGTAGAATGGAAGGTCCCTTGAAAAAAATTCTTAAAGCTAACGGCACTTCCTTAAAGACAAAAACTGCCGGGGCATTTTTAAAGCAGGTAGAGGAGATTTCACCTTGGTTTTTGGAGAAAGGATTGCTAAATATCCCACAGTGGGAACACCCGGGGGAAGATTTAAAGCGCTGTCCGGTAACGCCCCCAGGGACGTTAGCAGTTTGGTCATTAGTCAGAACTTGTTTGCGTTCCCCTCGGGAGGCTTTACAAAAGGCAGTTACACAGGGAGAGCATAGGGCAGCAGCTAGAAGACAAAAAAAAAAAGGCGTTACAAAAGGCTTTACAAGAGTTGAGCTTACAAAAATATGCAGTGGCGCAGTGAAGAAAAAAAAAAAAAGAGGAGAAAGTACAAACAAAACCACAAACAGAGCACAAAGAAAAAAAATCAGTTTAGGGGAGGGTCCCCCTAGGCAGAGAGCTCAGCAGCTCCATTCCTTAAAAGTAGTAAAAAATAATGTTTTGTGATTTTCTGCATTCAAACCTAACCTGATTTCTCAACCAGGTAAAAAAAGGGTTAAAAAGTCCTGGGTGATCCTCCCTCCCCCTGCCACTTTGGAATGTAACTACAGCGTCTCAAGGAGAAAAGGGGGGTAACCTAAAGATAAGAAGAAAAGAAGAAAAAAAAGTGTCCGTTTTAAATTCCTGGGCCGCTGCATAAAACTGACTTATTCTTCAGGATTCTTGTTTTGTTTTGTTTTTTTCTTTAATGCTGTATTTTTGAGCTCATAATTTTGATCCTGCATACCTAGGTTAATGATTTTTTTCTTTTTGATCAGTTCTATTTTTTATTCAACTGAAGTTTTTAAACAGCTGTTTCATTGCAATGAACATTTACCTATAAAGTTACAAGGCCTTTAATTTTGTGTTATATGTTATGTTGTGCTGTCTAATGTCATGTTTTGTCTGCGTCAAAACTGAGAGCTCTTAAGATTAAAATTTAAAAATGGATCCAAATACTTTTAATTCACGTGATTTAAAGGTTCAATTCAAATTGAGTAAACTAATAAAAGTGAAATGTCTTTAGAAATAACTTACAAGCCTCCAGGTGGTCAACCTAATGAAATGTTAATGTTAAACAATGTCTAATATCAATTGCTTCTAGGACTTTTCTTCAACAGGAAAGAGGCAACGGATCCTGTTCAGGACACTTGTCTGATATCTTGGTTTTATAAAATAAATAAATTGGAGTTAACATGTATGGGATTACTCAAATGTGTTTGTAGAGACGTCTGGTTAATTTACAAAGTTAAAATGCTAATTGTTAAATAACATCAGGTACTCTTAACCCCTCAAATCCCATGGAGTATCATACTTAAACATTATTGGTGTTTTCATAGGATGGTAAATAAAAGGGTTTAAAATTGCTTTATGTCATCACTAAACTAAAAACAAGGTTACTAAGAGTTATGTCCTAACAAGTGGAATTCTGTATACAAAGGGTCCCAAAAGTTTCAACTGTGTTTCAATTAGGATATCTGAATTCAAAAATTTCATAAGAGTTGTTTCAGAATGTGAACAAAAAGGGGTCAACAAATAGGGAAGAGAAAATAAAAGGTTCTGGGTTTGAAAATGTATTTAAATAAAAAGGAAAAGAAAATGTTTCTGGATAAGAAAGTCTGTGTGTAACAAAGGACAAGTTTCAACAAATCTGTGTGTAACTAAGTTGGTTGTATGTATGTAAAACAGCTAAAGCTATTTAAGGTTTTTCCTAAGGTGAAATACTAATGTGTTGATATAAGCCAAAGTTTAATCTATATGGTAAAATAACAAAGTTTTCTTAAAAACACCAATTCATTCTTAACTTTGTGTCTCTTAAGTTTTATTAAAAATAGGGGTTTATACAATTATGGTTAAGCAACTGTTAAAAATTGTACTACGTTATAAAGTCTAAATTTTTCTTTAAAAACTAAAATTGGTAAGAACCAATTCATCACTAAAATTAAAATAACTCTAACCACAGATGTACCTTATAACCCACAAAAACAAGGTATTGTTGAACATACACATCTCACCCTCAAAAATGCTCTTTATAAACAAAAAGGGGGAATAGAGGAGACCTTCAGGTCCCCTAAAGATAAACTTTCTCTTTGTCTCTTTGTTTTGTGGTTTTTTTAACTCTGGGTGATAAGGGTAACTCGGTGCTTTACTGGAGCTGTGGCTCAGTTTGTGTGTTTCCACGGAATAAACTAACTTACTACCTCTTTTTAGTCTCTTAGGAGGAACATTTCAACTATGTAACAAAACAACTGCTTCTCTCAATTGTACTTCAGATTTGTGCTATCTCTCAATGTTAAAATGCTTCTAGGTTCCTGCTGGCAGACTTATGTGTGTTCCTACCTTCCTACCAGTCCCAGTCTCTGTTACAGATGATGAATTGCCAGTATTGCTTTCCAGAAATAAGAGGGACTTTGGAATCACCACAGCAGTCATTACCACCATAGTTGCATCATCAGCAGCAGCAGCCACAGCAGCTGTAGCCTTGACGACATCAGTACAGTCAGCAACTAAGCTTAATGAAGTGGTCCAGCAGACAGCTACTGCTCTGTCTACTCAACAAACAGTAGATCAACACATGAAAGCGGGAATTCTCTTGGTGAACCAGAGGATGGACTTACTCCAAGAACAAATGGACATTTTACAGGAACTGTTAAGCGTAGGATGCATTTATCACCTAAGAGGACTTTGTGTTACACCCATAGCTTATCATAACTTCAGCTATGCAGCAAACTTGTCTAGAATCTTGTCTGCTCAGCTACAAACAAACTGGTCTTATGAATTTGATAATCTTACTGCTATTCTTAGATCTCAAATTGCTAACCTTAATGCTACTAGAGTTGATGTAGCTCCAATGTCTGAAGTGCTAAATTGGTTATCCTCCTCTTTCAGTTTTATTAAGCAGTGGGCTGGTATGGGAGCATTATGCATGCTTATGATCACTGCTGTTATCTTCCTCTCACGCACTATCATGCGTGTGCGCCAGAGTCAAGCGAGAGATCGTATCATCTTCCATCAGGCCATGGCTGCCCTAGAGGCCGGAAGCTCCCCACAAGTGTGGCTCGCGAGGCTGGACCATTGACCAGATGGGTAAGGTAGTAGGTAACGCCGTACCGACCTAAGACAGGAGCTGTAGCATGCTCTACAGTTATCCGATGACGGGTAAGGACGGTAGTTGACCACTCCGCCTAAGACAGGCTTGGTCCCGAGCTTTTCTTTTAAAAGAAAAAAGGGGGAGCTGTCGGGGTTGCGTACGGACCCCTGGCCCTAGGTGGTGCCTGGCCAAGATGGCGCCTGGCAAGCTGCCAGTGCAGTTGAAAAACTGCTATTCTGCACGTATACAACTAACTTCACCTTGAGGAAGTCTCAGTAATTGGTCAAGGCCTCTGCATGATTCTTGCGTGATTCTTAGGTGCTTCAAGTTATACCCATATACGTCTATCTTTTCCCCACATATCGTGAATATTCTAATTAGTTGATATAACCTATATAAGTGACAATAACTTCCCAGAGGGGGAAGAAAATAAAAAGAAGAATCAGCTGTTAATAGGGAAGTTTGCCACCCATCACGTCTCCGGGTCGTTCTTGCTGGCGGGAGCGACAGGGAAAGATTCTGGTTTGGGTCACAATAACTAAAGGATATGAGTTCTTATTGAGAAACTTCATCGGTGTCCCCAACTTTATAGAATAGAAAGCAATCCAACATTGGGCATCACCCTACATTTCAATATTCTCCCTCCACTTCCAGATAGGAAGTGTGAAGTTTTATTAGCATAAATCAAGGGATGAAACATTAAAGAAAAGATGGTCTCCTGCTTGGGAAAGGGAGAGAAAATGAAGTGTAAGACCAAGATTTAAAACGTAGTACCAGGCCTGCAATAGTGAACCCCAGTGTTGGGCAAAGCCCCACTACCCCATAACCAGGCCAATACCTATAGACAGAGCCTTTGGGGTTGCACTATGTCAGATGGCAAAGAGACTGTCTCTACCACCCCTGCTCAACTGCAGATTGCACAGCTGGAAGCAGTGTTTCAGCCAATGGGGAGCAGCACACAAAACTATCTTAGGTCTAGTACAAAGTCCAACGTAGCAAGACTAAGCACCCAGTAAAATCTGTAGGCCACATATGCAGGCCAGACCTTGCTTACAGATGGAGCTGACTTTGGCATTAGACAGAGATCTGTGCATGTGCAAGATACATCTAAGTTTTAGACCTATGGGTTCCAGCTTTGAGGTAGGCCCTGTAGAACATCTTTCCTACTCCTGAAAATGTGCAAGTCCCTGTAACTGTGAGACTCACATGCCACCCAGCTTGGCATTACCCATTCTGCAAAGGTCACGCAGCGCAACTATAGGCAGGTCAGTGCTCTTGGCTCTCTTAGAACTCTTCCAGCACCAGACAGAGGTCTGTGCTCAAGTGAGGCAGATTTATGCTTCAACCTGTATCACCGGTAACTATGGCATGGACCCCAGTGTATTCTTATAGGAAACCATGACCTCACCTGGTTCTCAAAATAAACTATTAGGTTCAGGAATGACCTAACCAAGTATAAACCTTGGTAGCCAAAGGTATGTTTTCTACAACTCTACTTGAACATGGACAGCATAGTGTGATGTGACACCCTATTTTTTTGAGGTAGGACAACTTAGTAAGACTATTCCCTGGAAGTTACTGTGTGGTTAGTGAAGCTCATCTCTGTGCAGACACTTAGAGATGTTATTATCAGTTCTGCAGGCAGGCAGAGACTCTAAAGCACCTCTAATTCCTGGGAAAGACATGTGACTCCATCCTATCAAACATTTATTCCACTTAGCATCATCTATGTCCACCTCAGTAAAAGCCCATACAAGAGTGGGCCTTGTTCTACCCCCGGGTTGTGCTATGTCAATAGATTGTTGGCTCAGGTTGTGACTCAGCTTGGCAGTTTTGGTGCTCACAGATGTGACATGAACCTGTCTCTGCCTAGGATTGGGAAGAATTCTGGCATGTGTGACCACAGGTCATGAACTGTGGAGAAGGGAAGCTGGCCCTAGGAAGAATCTTATGGGAGCAGACTACTCCATGAAAGGTACTCTTATTTCTTTTTGAGTAATGGATCAACAGAATACTTGTATCAAACCTGAATCTATATTGCCCTTGATTAATAAAATAGCAACAACCCAAAGACAGAAGACTCCTACGAAATAGTCTGGACCTGGGCATCATCAGGTACTATAACAGTGGAAGTTTCTATAGTTTCTGAAAAAATCTGTAGTTTCTATAGTTTCAGATCTTCTGGAAGACAAGCACAGACAGTCGAATGAAACAGACTACAATGAATACGTGATTCTTCATCGCCCAGATGGTGTTTCACAAAACAGGCAAAAGGTGTTTCCAGGAAACCATGACCTCACCTCGTTCTCAAAATACAGTGCCAGAAACTGACCAGGCAGTAATTAGTACAGGAGAACTTTCAGACAGAGGATTTAAAGCTGCAGTTTTACAGAAACTAACTGATCTTGAAGAAAATGCATAGAAAAATTTCACTGCCCTAACAAAAGATGATTTTAACTGGTTTTATTAATGCATTATACTACCATATATAATAGTAGGGTTCATTTTGACATAATCATAAATACATAAAATACAATTTTCTCCATTTCAGTTCTCAATATTTCTTTTCCTCCCCTTCTGTATCCCCCTATTCCCCTTACTTTTATTTGTCTTCCTCTATTTATTTATTGTTTTCTTAAATTGGTGTTTTATAAATATACATAAAGGTAAAATCATCTGTGATACATTCATATATGTACATAGCACAGTTTGGTTCATTTCATTCTGTAATTTCTAATAAATTTAAGGATATGGGATCAATTTTTAAAATCAGGGTTGATAAATATACTTAGTGAAATAAAAATTGTGATAGAAGGCAATAAAAGTTTACAAGTAAACTTCCAGTCTGACAGAAGGACATAAATATCCAAATACAGGAGGGTCCAAGGTTATCAGTCAAATTAACTCAACCAAGTCTACCCCAAGACATTATAATCAATCTCTCACAGGCAAAAAGATATAGAGAAGATCCTCGAAGCTGCAACAGAAAATAAACAAATAATACACAGGAGTTCCTTAAATCCCATGACAACTGACTTCTCAGTAGAATCTTTGCAGACCAGGAGAGAAAGATATGAGATTTGCAGAGTACTGGAAGAAAAAAACCTGTCAGCCGAGAATACTGTACCCAAAGAAAGCTTTAGAAATGAAAGAAGGATAAGGACTTTCTTAGACAAACAAAACCTGAGGGAACATATCTACACCAGACACATTTTACCAGAAATTACATAGGAAGTTGTTCAAACTAAAAGAGAGAGATGTGAATGAGTAAGGACAAAATATAGGAAGGTATAAAACTTACTGGTAAGATTAATTATACAAACAAATTTAAAATGCCCTAATACTGTAAGTGTGGTTCATAAAACATTCATATCATTAGTATGAATGCAGAAAGGGATTAAAATTAATAAGTACATATATAGGTTTACAATATAGAAAGTTATAAAAATGATGTATAAATAATTTAAAATGGGAAAAATGGAATGCAATTGAAAGTTAGCTTAAGAGTTCATTTTCTCCTTTCCTTTTGATTTTCTGTTGCAATTGTTCTTATCTTTATATAAGATCATGTTTTTATAATTTAAAAATAGCTTATTGAAATAATAATATTTTTTGTAAGCCTTATGGTATCCACAAAGCAAAAAACTATAATAGACAAACCAAAAATAATAAGCAAGAAATTTAAAAAAGTATGTTACTAGAGTAAATGACCATCCAGGAAGACCACAAGAAAGAGATAAAGAAATTCCAACAAAACTGAAAAAAAAAAAAGATGCATAATGACTGGCTAATAATTAACTTAATGTAAGTGTATTAAATCCTCAACTAAAAGAAATGGAGTGACTTAATGGATAAAAATTCAAGAAATTCTTACTTTGAAGAACTCACTTTAGAGACCTTTATGATCTCTAAGGACCATAAAGGCTGAAAATGAAGGGATGGAATATGATAGTAAATACTAATGCAATGAAAAAGAATAGAAATAGGAGTACACATACTAATATCAAATAAAGTAGACTTTTAATCAAAAGTAGTAAAAAAGACAATGGAGGTCCTTATGTAAAGATTAAGGGGTCAGGGCTGGAGTTGTAACTTAGTGGTAGAGCGCTTGCCTACCATGTGTGAGGCACTGGGTTCCATCCTTAGCACCACGTAAAAATAAATAAATAAAATAAAGGCATTGTGTCCATCTACAACTAAAACATAATTGAAAAAAAAGATTAAGTGGTCAATTCAGTAAGAACAAATAAGTTTTAAATAGACACAATATTGGAGCACTGAAATATATAAGCAAATACTAATATATATAAAGGAAAGGATAGGCTCCAATACAATAATAGCTGGGGATTTTGCCACTCCATTGTCAGAAATAGAGGGACAAAATAAACAAAGAAACAGCAAAGGAATTCTAAGAGGGAATTTTATAGCAATTAAAATTTAAAAATCAGAATGATCTCTCATAAAGAACTTATCACATCATATCATGGAACTAGAAAAACAAGAACAAACTAACCCCAAATGAGTAAAAATGAAATAAAGAAATAAAGATCAGATCAGAAATAAATAAAATGATTATTAAAACATAATACAAATGAATGAAAAAAAGCAACAGTTCTTAAAAAAGTTGAAATAGACAAACCTACATAAAATCAGAGATAAATAGGGAAACATTACAACTAATGATACAGAAATATAAAAGATCATTAGCGATTATTATAAAAAAATATATGCCAACAAATTGGATAATCTTGAAGAAATGGACAAATCCCTAGATATACACTGCATGAAGACTGAGTCATAAAGAAATAGATAAACCTGAAGATAACAATTAAAATTTGTGAGATTAAATCCACAATAAAAAACCCTTTATCAAGGAAAAGCTCAGGATTGGATTGTTTCACTGCTGAATTCCACCAAATATTTAAGACATAACTAATACTAATTCTCTATAAGTTATTCAAGGAAAGAAAAATAGAAATCGGAAGTTGTCCCAAACACATTTTTGAGACTGATATCCAAGTACATAAGGACATCAATATCCTTCATGAATATAGATGCAAAAATCCCCAGCAAAACACTAACTAACCAAATATAACACATTATTCACCACAGTAAAGTGGGATTAATGACACTATACAAGGAGGATTCAATGTAGGCAAATAAACATGACTTAGCATATCAACAGGATGTAGGACAAAAACAAAATGGTCATCTAAATGCAGAAAAGGCATTCAATGAAATTCAACATCACTTCATGATAAAAATGTTAAACAAATTTTACATTAAGGAATGTATCTCAACTTTAAAAGATCATTTTATTATATTTTAAGTCCAACAGCTAACATTATACTGAATTGGAAAAAGCTGAAAGCTTCTCCCTAAGATTTTGAACCAGACAAGGATGCCCACTTTCATCACTTTTATTCAATTTAGTGCCAGAAGGATTTGTCAGAGGAAGGAGGCAATAAAAACAAACAAATGAACAAACAAACAAAGGCAATGAGATTGGGAAAGAAGTCATCAAAAATTCAAATTGTCACTATTTATAGCTGGCATGATTCTATGTATAGAAAAATCCCAAAACTTCCCCCCAAAAGCATTAAAACTAAGAAACATATTAATCAACACACTCATATTAGTAGTATTTCTATATGACAATAGCAAATTATCTGAAATATAAATAAAGAAAGTAATTCCATTTGGAAGTACTACAAAGAAATATCTGGGAATAAATGTAGCCAAAAATTGGAAAGATGAAAATTATAAAACATTACAATGAAAATTATAAACCATTGATGAAAAATTAAAGCACACATTTAAAAAGTAGAAAAAATTCTCGGTTCATGATAAGAATCAGTATTGTTAAATGGCCAAACTCCTCTCAACAATTTGCAGTTTCAATGTAGTCCCTATTATAAAATACTAATGGCATTCTTCACAGAACTAGAAAAGCTATTATAAAATTTGTATGGAAACACATACATATTTGGCCAAAGCCATTTTGAGCAAAAAGAACAAAGCAGGAGGAATTATGCACCAAACTTCAAAACACACTACAAAGCTGTTGTAATCAAATAGTATGGTGTTGGCATCAAAACAGACTCCTAGACCAAGGTGGAATAGAATAGAGAGTCTAGAAGTCATTCTAAGAATCTCTAAGTAACTGATTTTTGACAAAGGTTCTGAGAACATCCATTGGAGAAAGGACAGTCTTTTCAATAAACAGGGCAGTGAACATTGATTATCCCTGTCCATAAGAATGAAGCTAAGTCTATAAAACTTAAGTCTATAAAAATTTCAAATTGAAACCACAATGGAATATAACCTCACTCCAGTAAGAATGGCTATGATTAAAAATAATAAAGATAACTAAGGCTGGTAAGAATACAGAGAAAAAAATAATTCTTATGCAGTGATTGTGGGACTGTTCATTAATATGACCATAATGGAAAATAGTATAGAGGATCCCTAAAAAAATTGAACTGCCATATGATCCATCAATCTGCTATTGGGTGTATATCTAGAGGAAATGTAATAAGTATGTCAAACAAACATCTGCACTCCTGTGCTCATTGCCGCATTATCCTCATAGCTAAGAAATGTTTCACCAAATGATGAATGGGTAAAGAAGATATATATATAATATATATATTATCTATATATATATATATATATAATGAACGCATACTATTCAATAATTAAAAAAATGAAATCCTGCCATTTGTTACAACAGGGATGAAACTGGAGATCATTATGTTAAGTGAAATAAGTCAGGGGCACACAGATAAGTAATTCATGATCTCATTCATATATGGAATCTAAAAAGGTTGATATCATACAAGTTGAGAGAAGAATGGTGAATTCCAAGACTGAAGACAATGAGGGGTTGGGAAAGTTGGATCAGTGAGGATTGGGTTACAGTTAGGAGTCAGAATCTTTGGGGTGCTTTTGTATAGGATGGTTATACAGTATAGTGATATATTCTGTACAGTTTGTAATTATTTTACTGTAAATTTCAAAAAGCCAAAAGAGTGTTTTTATTGTGTCCCGATAAACATTGGTAAATGTTTGAAGAAGCAAATAATGTTTTATCTGATTTAAACATATGTGAAGCATACGTGTGTTGAACATTGTATGGTACACCATTAATATATACAAATTTTAAGTTTGTATGCCAGTTAAAATTTTTTTAAAATAAATATATCAGTATTTTATTGATTTTTATATACCACCCATTTCAATATTTTCACATTTTTCCTTCTGTCTACATTTTCCTTTTTAAAAGTTTATGTCTACAATAGAATTTCTCAGCTATTTAGGTTTAGTTACCCACTCCTGGCTTTATTTCTTCTACTGATTATTACATTAGACCACTGTTTTACTCAACCTTTTGGCTGCTATGATGAAATGACCTGACCAGTACAACTATAAAGAAGAAAAAGTTTATTTGAGGGCTCATCCTTTCAGAGGTCTTAGTCCATAGAAGGCTGGTTCCATTCCTCAGGGCTCAAGGTGAGATTGACCATCACAGCATAAGAGTGTGGTGGAGGGAAAGGGCTCACATAGGTTCAGGAAGCAGACAGAGAGAGACTCCACTGGCCAGATACAAATACATCCACCAAAACCACACCAGCTTCCCACCTCCTCTAGCCATACCATACCAATCTAGTTTCCACTCACTTAATGCCTATCAGGGGATTAATTCACTGAGTAAGTTAAAGCTATAACACAATAATTTCTCTTTCAAACCTTCTTGCATTGTCTCAATACAGTGATCATTTGGGGGAAACCTCACATTCAAACCATAACACCCACCATGTTGCTTTTTCAATTTTTTTTTCTTTTGAGTAGACATTTATTACTTTTCTTGGTGTCCAGTTGTTTTTGTTACTCATTTACTTTGCTAAATTCAAGGTAAAAATTTCCAAAATTATAGCATTCTATTTAAATTCATTAACTGCAGTTTTGGTGTACAGGGTTTTATAAGCAACAGCTAAATTATGAATAATTAATTTAATAACTTCAAAAATAAGTTAATTTTCAGTGATATTGTTAAAGGTAAAAACTAAGGAAGCAATTTTTACAAAATTTATTTTTAAGAACTGTAACTGTTGCCTCTGTTTAAAATATAAAATTTATGTTTTTCACTCTCAGGCAGACCCAAAATATTTACTATTGAGTTTTGGAAAGTCTTTAGATAAAACACTCTAATTACTTTAATATCCAGTCTTATTAGATTTTATTTATTTTTCAAATTAGGGTTATACTTAAGAATTGTATTTGCATCTTCAGAGGGTTTAAAGTTAACAGTTATTAATTGTCTGAGTCCATGGCAACTCGAAATAAGAAATATATTACCAACAGCTTAGATTATTATCAAAGGAAAGACAAAGTATATTTACATCAAGTCTTTTGTGCCAAGGCAAGTCAAGTAAGTCAGAAGAAATTGAATGTTAGGTTTAATCTCCAAAAGCAATTATTTCAAGAAAAAAGTTATCAGGTAAATTGAGTGTCAGGAAAGCTGACTTAAAAGTACAGTTCTAATAAAGCAACTGCTTCTTAGAAACTTATTTAAGTTAACAAAGTCAGAGTAATTGCAAAGCCAAAGTTAAACATCACTAGGTATATATGAGTAAGAGATTTTTACCATATTTATTCATAAGACATTTAAAGTTTGTGTATTGTACATGCCTGTACATACAGGGAATCAAGCATGCAGTTTTATATCTACATGCACATACATACATAAACACAGAACAGACAGGTACTTGTAAGAAGAGTGTGAAATGGAATTACCCACACTTCACTAGTTCATGAATTTTATACATTTATGTCAAATTCTGTCATTTACAAGTTCTTCATAACCCGAAGGACATGTATTTACCAGAGAGTATGAAATGCAAATGAAGTTCTGAAAGCCTTAGTTCAAAGAGGAAAGAAAAGATAGAAAACTTTTTTAGTAAGTCTCTAAAGTGGAAGGCAGATTAATATAAACAGCTAAAATAAAATAAATATCTACATCACAAACTGTGCTGCATTTATACTTGTCAGGAGAACCCAGAGACAACCTTAGGTCAGGGCAGTCAATAGATACTTTGAGTTAACACATTTGACATAGCACTGTTTAGTACCCATGCTAGATTTCCATGGGATTAAAAGATGCTACCAGAAAAAGTATTTGGGGCTCTTTGATGCATTCTGGAGACAGGCTCCTTAAACGCTTGTTTGAATTACTTATTGATTGCCAATTTAGAAAAGGCAAGTTAATACTTACAACAGTGAAGAGACCAAATTAGAGATGGCTAACTAAAATTCATTAAAACAGGAGAATCAACTTAGAAGTCTACGTTTGGAAGAAAGGAAGTCATGATTTAATTCTCTTTCTTTCTATTTTTTGTGTGTGATGTAGAATATAATAATCACATCCATTTTAAAAAAGTAAAATATGTAGTCCTTTCATAAACTAATAGAAAAATATATTTGATTTACTCAGTTGAGGAATATTCAAATACCTAAATACAAATGCATCCCTGAAAAACAGGACATTTTATATATGAAACAAAATAGTAATAATAAAAGGAATGATAAGGACAAACAGGAAAATTTTTAACAAGTCAAATTAATAGACTTTCTTATATGCAAACCAAGTATATAGGTTCATTTATGTGAAACAATAGAAAACCTAGTTGAACTTGAAGGTGTTCCCACATATTATAATTAATTTCCTTAGCTGTGTCTCTAGTTTTTCCACTATGAAAATGATGGAAGTGATATTTCATGTCTACTTGTTACTAAGAATGGTATACTTTTGAAAAGCAGGATGATTTTTGTCGGGGTCTTAAGCCCCCTTGCCCTTCTCGACCAGCGGCAAGGGAAGGGGACAATCCCCAACAAGGTCAGATCAGGATAGGTAAGGCTGACTGACCACCCGCTCCCCAGCCCGCCCAGCGGAGGACAATCAGACGTGTCAGGGAGACCCCTCACAGCAGGAACTCGTTTACTGAGGAAGTTACACAGCTTTTATGTAGGATGGGGGCTAGGCGGGAACCAATCAGCTTAAAGGTCGGCAAGACATGGGGTGTTCACGCAGGCGAGAGTCCCGTTGGACTATATGGCAAGTATGAGTTGATCACGTTCCCAGAACTGTTGTTAACCAATCCCTGACGGTGGTCCGGTTTATCGTCATGAACCTTTGAAACCGCCTTTGAGCCTTGATCCTGCTCACTCACCAGGAAGTAAGGAGTCGGCCTGAGTTAGTTAACGTGTCATTAGACCCAACAGATTTTGTAGAGAGTGACTTTCCTCTGAGACAAGACAATTCCCAAGGGAGACCCTGGCTCCAGGTACAAGCCTTACCCATCTCATTTAATGTCAGACAAAATATTATATGGGAAAATATCCGTGTACTTAATACTGAAGAAGAGACAAGCCAACAACTAATAAGACTACAATGATTTCAATACAATACAACATGCCAAAGTAACAAAACAGAATCAAGTGTGATAAAATTATAGACAGAAATTTTTTAAATCCCCTATTACAATGAGAAACTCTAACACAATTCTGTCAAACAAAGAAATCGGGCAGACAAGATGTGTCTTCTAGGTAGGAAACTTAATAACAATGAAAAATTTAATCTAATCTATTAATATATTCATTCGAATACTATTTATTGAGCACTACAGCATACTATATATAGAAAGAACAAGATAAAGTTCTCAGCTTTATTATGTGCAAGAGCATAATGGGTAAGGACACAGATAAGGATATCTTGGCTTAATATGTTACTAATGTGAGGTAAGTTACTCACCTTGAGGTAGAGTGTCCCGTCAACAAAACGGGATTCAGTGGGTTATTGCAAAGCTCAAATAAGAGTATATACAAGAAGTGCTTACAATAAAATAATGTATTTTCTTTTATGTGTATACATATGTTTTATGTTTTTTAATTGTCTATATACAGAGGCATTTATATGCAATCTTCAGGCAGTTACCCGGTTTACCCAATTCTATCAAATACTCTTTCCATAGTTAAAAGAGAAGATTACAATAGTGAAAGAAAGGAATTACAAATAAAACTTTGGAATTTAAGGACTGGGGTTGTAGCTTAGTGCCAGAATACTTGCTTATATGTGACACCTTGGGTTTGGTCTCCAGCATTGAAAAACAAAACAAAAAGAAGATTTAAAAAAAAAAAAAAAGAAAGCACTGGAAATTGAAAAGTAAATAGAAAAGAAGTGGCTTACAGGATATAAGTGGTATTATACAGATGAAAGAACTTACTGAATTTAAAACACATTGTAAGAGTACTTCAACTTTGGAAATCAACCAAAATGTTCTTTCTTTCATGTATTCTTCTGCAATGTAGCTCAAAATGCTTTTAATGCTGTTTCCATGATTTTTGTACAAATCAAATAACTGTAACTACAAAATGCTGTATATAATAATGACTTCTGTCCTTTTCATGTAACCTGTGTCAAATTATAAAACTCAAACAGTTATAGTTCAGATTTTAGTGAAATAAATCAGGAACAAACAAACCCTACTGATATATGCAAAGAATACATACAGATAAATTTTTCTTTAAGGTAGTAGTTATGATTGATTATAACTCCTTGAATGAATATCAAGCAGTACAATAAACTTAAGATAAATTGGTGAGTATAATAATGTCAAAATCTTACAAAACTTTAATGACAAACGAGTTAATAGTAAGTTGAAGAAAACAAAATATGTTAAACTGAAAAAGGGCGACCAATGTAGGTAAGAAATCTTATGTGGAAACATTTATTTTACCTGACAGTTGATAAAGTTTGACATAAATGTGAAATATTTGACAGACTATAGGAGTGCATGTTTCAAAACGTGGGTAAATGCAAATTATCTATTTCCTACTAGGTTCATATTCAAATGTCTAAGTTTTATGTATTTCATAAGTAAAAATACATTTTTAAATATAAAAATATACATATTAAAATGCTTTTTGGAAAGTGTCAGTGTTTCATGTTTTTATCTCAATATATAACTCATATATATGTATATACACATATATCAGATATATATATACACATATATATATGTATATATATATCTAAGTCAATACCACCACTAAGTGAAGAAAGTTACTATCAACTTGAGAATACAATGTATGAGTTTTGACACATACCACTGGACCTGAAGACAGAGAGAGGTTAAAAATAAAAGGGCAAAGAAAGAAAGAAAAGAAAAGAGAAGAAAAATTAAAGAGAAGAATTAAAACAGTTACTATCTGAATTTTGTTTAGGATCATCCATATATTTAATTTTTATTCCTGATAATTTCAGTTTTTAAAACTCAGGCTTCAAGATCTCAACTACATGATGTTGGAACACCATAGTTATTTTCATATTCATCAAACAGAATTAACAAACACATATTGTCTTTAGTTTGAATATTTGAATATATTGCCAGCGCTATTTAGTGTTTTATCTTCATGTTCTATAAAATGTAAAAATCTATTTTCCAGGTTATATTCTTAAGTATATGAATAAATAAAATAGCAAAAACTTGTTTCTTTAAGACTGTAAGGAAATATTTAAAAAGAGGATGGAGGAGAGGGAAAAGGGAAATACTGGGGACTGAAGTAGAGCAAATTATATTCCATGTTTGTGTCATTATGTCAAAATGAATCCTAATATTATGTATAACTCTACTGCACTAATAAAAAAAACTTCATAAATTTACCTAATTTAAATATTTGAGTAACCACAAATCTAGAGAAGAACTTAAAATTGTCATTCACTACATTACATGCACTAAGAAAACTGATATTTCATTTCCATTTTTTACATGTGACAAGAATAAAAATAAAGCTATACTACCTAAAACTTAATGACAGTTTGTCCTTCTATGCTGGTTCTAAGGTGCTTCTTCAAAGCACCTTAATTAAACTGATCAAATTAGAAGGTTTATAACGTTGTCAATTGCTGCCAACAATACCAAATTGTTTCTGAGAGATCATATTCAAATATATTTTTACCCAGAGAGCACATTTAAAAAAATTCTTTCTTTTTATAAGACCAAAAGAAAATAGAATGATTAGTATATTTTCTTTCCAAAATCTACCAAATTATGCTACATCCAAGTGCAAAAGCACCACAATGAATGCATCTTACATATAATTGTAATGCACTAGTTAAAGTAATTATAATAGAAAGGAGATCAGTAGAGTAGAGCAAGAAAATCAGGTAGAGCGAAAAGAGGACAGAAAAGGAAGGTACTAGAGATTCAGACTGTTAATTATGTTATATGCATGTAGAAATATGGCATAATGAATCCCATTGTAATATAATTCTAATGCACCCATTAAAAAAAAACAAAAAAATCATTCAACTTACCTAAAAAATATCTGTAGTAGGACTTCTGTTTTATCCTATGACTACTAGTGAAATTAAGCACTTTACTACACATTCTAAGCTGTATTTTTTCTATAAAGTTAAATTCCTGATGAGTTCCTTTCTCATCACTTTTACTCTCTTTTCTTTTGAAGGTCATATTTGGCAAGTCCCCAATTTTGTAGTAAATCAAACATTTAAGTCCTCTTCTCTTGAATTTATGCAGCTAAATAGCACAAGGAAGAAAAAGCACTGCATTAAAGCTGATAAGTACCAGTGAGAATGCATACTCTGTTACCAATAGTAATTCTATTCCTTTTTGTATCTATGAAACTTGTCCCCAGCCTTTATGGTCCTTGAAATGTTTCTTCACTTGTTTTTTTTTTTTTTTTTTTTTTTTCACCACTTCATGTATCAAACAAAGTTTTCTGCTGGAAAGCTTCATAATTTCTGTCCTAATATCTAAAAACATGTCTATACTCACTTTTATTTTCTTTTAACTAATATCTCAGAAATTTGACATCCTGATCCCCTAAGGAATGCCCAAGGTTATTTTGCTTAGCTTTTTAAATAAACTTTATTTTTAAAATAGCTTTAGGTCCACATTAAAATCGAGTGGAAGTAACAAAGATTTTCCATATGTCCCTCCCCCTAATAAATGCATAGTTACCGCCTCCATCAACATTCCGCATAAGAGAAGTATATTTCTTAAAATTTGTAAACCTACACTGACACTTCATTATCACCCAAGGACCATAGTTTACAATTATGTTTATTATTGGTGATTTGCATTCTAAGAATTTTGACAAACATATGACATACATCTGCCATTATAGTATCTTACAGAATCGATGATATACTGAAAATCCTGTTTGCTTGTATTCCCTCTCCTTTGCCCTAGATACTGACAACACTGATCTTTGTATTGTTTCTTTAGTTTTGATTTTTCTAGAGTGTAATATAGTTGAAATCACAAGTATGTTGCCTGTTTCAATTAGCTTCTTTCATTTAGTAAAATCTACGTAAGTATCCTACTTATCTTTTTACAAGTTGATATTTCCTTTCTTTGTGGTGCTGAAAAATATTTCATTGTCTGAATATACCACAGTTTATTTATTATTCACTTGCCGAAGGAAGTCTTGGTCATTTCCAAGTTTGGGGAGTTTTGAATAGAGCCACTATTAGTGTCTATGTAAGTTTTATATAGGGAGAGTTTTCAATTCCTTCAGGCAAATACAAAGGAGTATGGTTACTTTGTTGAGAATAAAGGTATGTTTCATTTTAAAAGAAACTGCCAGTTTTCAAAAATAACTGTACCATTTTGATTTACACTAATGAGTGAGCGTTCCTGTTGCTCTATATCCTTATAGGCTTTTGATTATGTCAGCATTCTGGGTATTGGCCATTGTAATAGATGTGCAATGGTGGTTCATTATTTTAGTTTGTATTTTCCTAATGACATGTGATGTTAGACATACTTTTATATGTTTATCTATGCATCTTCCTTGTTAAATTGCTTTTACAATCTTGAATTTATTCCTTAAATCATGTCCATTTTCTTATTGTTGAGTTTTAAGCATTCTTTATATATTTTTACATAACTTCTTTATCAGGTATAAATTGTCTGCACTTCCTCTCCCAGCTTGTAGCTTGACTCTTATTCTACAAAGTCTTTCACTTAGAAAATTTCAATTTTACTGAAATTGAGCTAATGACTTCTTTTTTCATTGATAATGTCTTTTGTGTAGTATCATTGTCAAACTCATAATCATTTAGATTTCATCTTGTATTATCTCCTAGTAGTTTTATAATTTTGCATTTAGGTTGACAAAAATTTTAGTTACTTTTTGAGTTTTTATGAAAAGTATATTTCATATCCATATCTTTATCTACCTACCTACCTACCTATCATCTATCATCTGCATGTGATAATCAGTTGTTCCAATCTCATATTGAAAAGATTGTCATTGCTACATTGTATTACCTTTTCTTCTTTTTAAAATATCAGTTGACTATATTTTTATGAGTCTATCTCTGAGCTCACTAATCTGCTTCATAGATACATTTGTATATTGCTTCATGAACCCAAGACTTTTAGTTTTACCTGCCTTCAATATTATGTTCTATTATATTTTCAAAGAATATGGCTGCTCTCTCTTTCTTCTTCCATATTTTTACTTTCTCTATATTTAATTGTGCTTTCTTTGATATATATAAAATGGTTCAAATTGTTACTGCCTTTAACAATTAGTTCTTTTACTTTGGTCCCAGTAAATTCTTTCACAGTGTATTTTCTCTCATTGGCTATTGACCATTATAGTCTAGTTCTATGAAATTTGAAATTGCCTAAAATCGCTCCTGTTTTTTAAAAGAAACTTTAATGCCTTTGATTGATATTCATTTAAAATTTTGACTTATGTGTCTCCTTATTTCTAAATGTTATCTTGCCTAGATTTATCTTTGGAGGGAATCTGTATTAAGCATTTGGGACCCTCACTCTTCGCAAAATCAAATGCTTCTACTAGCATCCTAAGTCCCAGTGTTCCTTAGAGCCATGTTGTTGTCCCCAGTTTTCTCTTCCCTCCACTTTCACCACATATTCAATGTGTTGTCCATTTCAAATGAATTTGGGTGATGAGTTTAAAACATTCTTACTGGGGAGGGAATTTGTTTAAACCTTGATATTGCAGTGATGTGAAAAAAAATCTCATTCTATTAATACTCTGATGTCCCTTCCCATTCACTTTTCAGACTGAAGAATTAGAAATGGAAGAATTTAACATGGGTATGCAGGGTCCTTCTCCATTCCTTCTCCTAGTAGAATGATCTACCCACAGAGGTCCCAATCTGCTTACTCTGAGTTCACTCCTATTGAAGAAGGCCTGCCCAGACCCTGTGCTGCCTAGAACTGGCATTAGTATTATGGAGCTCATTTGCAACTACCATGAAATACAGTTATTTTTAAAATAAAATTATTACTTATAAAGATGATACTTAAATATCTACCTACTCTAAAAAAGGGGCACGAGGTCTGAAACCTTTCCAACTCCCTCTCCACAATATTTGATGTAAAAAGAGTTTCTTTTATTTTTTAAGTTAGAACATAAGAAGAAAAATGTGAAGAATCTCTTGGAGATTCGGTGTAAGTACTTTTGAACTTGAGCACTGGGTGGGTTTTGAAGTATTTAATTTGCATTACATAGAGTAAGGTTTCTGGGTGATTAATTCATCTGCTCTGCAATATCCCCAAAGTTCGGCTCTCAATTTTACTTTCCAAGTGCCAATGTCTTTCTATATCTGATCCTTTTCTTGATTATGCAATAATTGTACACACAGAAAAGAGCTATAGAATTCCTTGATCCAAAAAAGAAAAGATTATAAACCTGTCCTAAAATTAATCCTTTCAGTCTAATATTGCAAACTTGGGATGTCGGTCAACTTCAGAAAGAATGACAGCTAGTAAACTAAAGAAATGCTTTGGATTAATGGACTTCTATCTGGGCTCATGTTTAGAAGAAATATTCACAAATGAAGTATTGTGACTGCATTTACAGTTGTGTTCAGATATTTGATCTTTCATACTTAGAAAAGCTGAGCAGAAGCAAGTCAATGGAGTCTTACCTGGTTTGTCATACTGAAAACAGCTTAATTGACTAGGGTTTTCTTAATTTTTATCATATTGAATGCATGTGATGATTAAAAAATAAAAGTTGGGAAGCTACAGATGTTCAGAACAATTGAGTCTCAGTAGTGATATTAAAGTGGGATTTATTTTCCTGAATTAAATTGGCTTTGTTTTAAAAAGTAGGTAACATAACAAATAAAAGTTTTATCTCACAGAAGTAGGCTTATAATGGAAATATATAAATAAAGAGAAGTCTACTATATTCAGAATGTTTTCCCCCTTTAACTGAGGTAATCTGTATCATTTCCTATCAGGTATAAATAGTAAAATTAATATGTAAATTTAACTTGACACCATTCAATGTACCACCATATGTAACTGCCGAAATTTCCTACAAATTGACTGGCTCGTTCTGGCCTCTGTGTTTGCACATTGATTTTTGTCATTGTTAGGAGCCTCTTTCACCCCTGGTTAAATATATCCTCCTTTGTCATTCATGACATACATTTGTTAAAGACACTTATAAAAAGACTAAGGTTGGTTCTTCTCTGTTTTTACAGAACACTTCGTTTATGTGATTACAAGTATATGATTATAAATTATGTATGGTTTGTTTCTAAGTCTCTCTCAATTTTATGGATCCCTTGAGGATAAGTATATTTTACTTGTACATCTGTCCTGCCAATGTAGTTTTGACACACATACTATGTTGTCATTACTTTTTTGAGGGTGGCACAGTACTGGGGATTGAACTCAGGGTTACTCAACCACTGAGTCACATCCCCAAACCTATTTTGTATTTTATTTAGAGACAGGTTCTCACTGAGTTGTTTAGTGCCTCACTTTCGCTGAGGCTGACTTTGAACTTGTGATCATCCTGTCTCAGCCTCCTGAGCCCCTGGGATTACAGGCATGCGCCAGCACTCCTGTCCTCTGCTGTCATTTTTATAACAACGAATATTTCTTCATTTCCTGTTTTGGAAGCAAAACTTAACTAGGCACTAAGAGTGTACAGACATATAAGAAATATTCCCTGCTCTTTTTGATGAAATGAATGAATGTATTAGAATTAATTGATAATTGTTTCTGTTTGAAGTAGTGACCTTCAGGAATTGTTAACTGCATTTTTTTGCTGTCTTTGGGAAAACTTTCAATTCCTTTCTCACTGAGTAGCTATGTTGTCCTGTAGTCGACCTTGTAGAACTGTGTATATATATTAGAAAGAGTGAGATTTAGGTGTTAACATTCTAGAGATTCAAACACCTTTTATAAATCCTTTCTTTCAAAGCATTAAAATCATAATAAATGAACTGCCAACACTTCAATCATTTTAGCATTATGTGAGAACAGCACAAGGTGATTTTGTGAGTATAAAAACAAAATTGGGTTGAAGGCTGACAATGAGAGTATATGTTGCATGATGTGCAAAATCCTTGCAAAAATGTTATGAGAGAGAACTTCAGGGACTCTTTTAAAAAGTGAAAGAAAACATCCATGGGAAATACTAGGACTATTGAAAAGAATTCATGGTTGACACTACAGTGTTAAAAATAATACACTATAGGTAAAATTTGAGTGAGGCACAAAGCATTTCACCTTTGCATTCTTTCTGGTATGGAACACGGGTGCTATATGGATTATATCATAAAGATTTAGTTGTATGTTCATTGCCCTAATTATAATGTATTTGATCTCCGCCAGGACAAGCATTGTGTTTCTATCCATCATTGAGTTCACAACTAGTAAGTTGTCTGGCACATGGCAGATATCATTTAATGTTTGTGGAATGAGTAGAAACATGAATGAATCTACTTGCTTATAAATCTTAAATCTGAATTCCTCTTAATTGTCAAAGTAGGTTTTGAAAATATGCATTAGAGTCTCAATTTCCCTGTAACAAAATTGTAAATGTTATTTAGAAGAAAACAAGAATTGCAATTGTAAGTAGAGAAGCCAAGAAAAGAGAAAAATAATAACCAAAGAAATTCAAAGCTTAGACTAAGATTTAATAAGATATGAATAAAAGATAAAACTATAATACTTGTAATAATTACCTAAAATAATGTGTGATGGGGAAAAAAACTGAATTGTGTTGAAAATACCATAGGAAATTGGTCCTATGGGAATGTTTAAAAAATGGAAAAGATTTTTTTTTTCTTAATGATACTCATAAATAACTTTTTAAAAAATCTACTAAGTGGAGTGAAGTCAACTGAAAAGGGAATTCTGTTGCAGGCCCGTGTAATATAGGAAAAGTTTCTATCAGATCAACCTCCCCAAGAGAATAACTGATCAAATTTAGATAAAATAAAATAAATAAATACCTCAAGGCATAGTTAAGGGACCAAAGGAAGCTGGATTTGAGAGAACAATTGGGAAAAAAGGAAAAGACTGGCCTATTTAAATTTTTAATGTTTCCTCCCTAAACACTGGCAACAGTTATCACCTTGTAGAGAAGCAAAATCCTGTGTAGACACTGGCAGATCCACAGACTTGAAGAACCATAGTACAGTTTGGGGATGAAGATCACAGCTGGAAATCAAGATGGAAATACCAGACAGGACAAATAAACAGCATATTTGAAATATAAACTTTGCACTGAAACTGCTTAAATCTCCTACATATCCCCAACTTCTGCATTTAAATTGAGAGTAAATATCTGGTTTATCCTGAACTATCTGAGTGATATCTAAAGTTCAAGCAAAACAGGTGAGGATAAAGAAACAGATAGGGGATTGTCTTGCATTATAAGCGAGATAAGTTAGATTTCAGTCAGTCAGATAAATGACAAAAAATAAAAATAAATAAAAATACCTTTGCAGACAGAATATTGCTCAAAATATCTAACATAGAATCCAAACATTACAAAAAAGTAAGAAAAAATGGTGGAAAATGTCAAACATTTCAAAACAATTCTGAGATGACCCAGACATAAATAAAGGCACAGATTTAAAGCATTTTGTTTAGATTGACTCAAGGATAAAATAAAAGATGTGCTTCCAATAATTTAACAAATAGGAATTTTCAAAAGAGAAAAAGAAATTATAAAGAAGACCAAATTGGCAGGGGCACAGTGGCACACTTCTGTAATCCCAGTGACTCAGGAGAAAAATCCCAAATTCAAGGACAGCCTGGGCAATTTAGCAAGACCCTATCCCAAAGATAAAAGTAAAAAAGAACTGCAGATGTAGCTCAATGACAAAGCAGTTCTAAGTTCAATCAAACTGCAAAAGAAGTAAATAGCAATTCTAAACCTGAAAAATTAATTAATATATATGATGAGTAAAATGTCAATATATAAACTAAAACATGAAGAAGATATAATGACAAGAAGAAAAGAACAAAAGAACATAAATTATATATGGATTAGAGGGAAAATATCTGGCATATGAGTAATGGATCCCATAAAGAATGAATGGAATACAGAATGTATGTTACGAGAAAAAAGCTGAAATTTTTATCAAAATGAAAAAGATAAAATTTTACTTTGAAAGAATATTTAGTATAAATAATAAATAATAACACCAAGATTCCCCAAGAAATGGATAACGAAACTTTTAAAATACCACTAGAAATTAGACTTATTTTGCTTTAGAGGAGCAATGATTAGATTGATAAGTATCACCTCAGCATAAACAATGGAAGCCAGAAATAAAAATGGATGGAGAATATGAGCTGCTCAGAGTATGACTGCCAGTTTAACATCAAAATTAAATTCAATGTAAATAGATAAAATAATTAAGATGTACAGATTGTCATACTGAATTAAGACATATATATTATAATAGTGTTAAAACTGGTCCTTATGGAATGAATATATCTGAAAGAGGCCCATAATACAAATCAAGAATTTTGGTTAAAGTCTTTATCTTGTAACATAATCCTTCAATGATAATTCCCTTCCATTCCAAGAACATGATGTTTTACTTCTTTTTAGCCAGTGTATTATGTGATACTGTATTATAATTAACCATCTCCCCAGCTATTTGAAATTAGGGTTTATAACTTCTAATCATTTTGGAATCACAGTGGGCTCTTCATATAAGTTACATTAAATTAACTTTCTAGTTTTTTTTAAATCATTCATCTCACATTTAGGGAGTACCTATTATATGGCAGATACTCTTCTAGGTGTTGTTAATATAGTCATTAATAAATCAAAGTTTCTGTTCTCACAGAACTTAAATTTCCTATAGTAGACTAAGTTAATGAGCAAATACATACAAAAGATATCAGGGATGATAAGCACCTTCAAACCAAATAATGAGGAAATAATTTTCTTGGGCACTACATGTTGCCATGTTTCCTATTTATGAAAGAACTCTTGTTACAATGAAATTGTGAATCCGCTTGAATGGAATGAAATCAGTGTCTTAAGACAAATAGAAGAAGCAGGTTACAGACAGAGGAAGTTTTGAGGATGAAAGCACTTCACTGGAGCTGAATAAATAGGAGAAAGAGAGTAGGAAGAAATGAAAATATAGATGAGAAAGAACATTAAATGTTACTCAGAGTGAGATGGGAAATTAGTGGAGGAATTTTTTTTGTCCTTTTCTTTTTGATACCAGGGATTAAACCCAGGAGCACTTAACCACTGAGCCACATACTCAGCCCTTTTTATTTTTATTTTGAGATAGGATGTCACTAAGTTAGTTAGGGCCTTACTAGGTTGCTGAACCTAGCTTTGAACTCCTCCTGCTTTGGCCTCCCAAACTACTGGGATTACAGGCACGTACCACCACACATGGTTTCATTGAGAATATTGTGTAAAAGAATTTTCTTTCTTCCCAAATTGTTTCATTCTGTAGACCTACATCAGTTTGACTTAGGGTTTGGGTAACTTTAGACACATGTAGTTCCTTTAGGATATTATCAGTTTTTTCTAGGTAAAAGAAGATGTTGACCTCAAGAGCATAGCCTTGCGGGGTTAAAAGCTACCTAGATTTTATCTGTTTTTTGAATATATAGTCCAACAGATTTGCTGATAGTTTGAATGTGGCATGTGAGTAAATGGGATAAGTTAAGAACAACACTGGCCTTGACCAAATCAAATGGAAGAACAGAATTGTCTTTTTAGAGAGATAATTTAATTTAATATTTCACTGGTAATTCTCTGAGTATAACCATGCTATATCACCATTGTAAATCAGATTTCTCAACTGTAAAATAAAGAAAGCATTTAAAAAATTGCATAATTTAGAGATAAAAAAAGCAAATAAAATTATTTGATAAAACTTACTTATAATTTAATGCTTATATCTTTCACAAAATATAGGTATGAGAATTGCTACCATTTATATCATGATGATCTATTTTTATAATTTAATAAGTCATAAAACATTATAATCATTATGGGATTGACTATATATTTATTTATGTGACCTGGTAATTTGTAGTGATCATTTTTAAGTGTAATGAACCTGTAGAAACAGGAAATAATTTATATTTTATGGTTTGAATATCTGAATATTTACTATCCACATTCTAATATCAATTATCTCACGCATAAACTAATCTCAATAGAATAATTTTGATTTAAAGTTATACATTTTGAAATTTTGTCCTGTGTACCTTTGTACAAACAAAATATTAAAATGTCCAATTACATAATCATTTTGTGGTTTTCACCAATAATATGGAAACCAGATCCCACTTTTGCTACTCACTGTTCTTAACATGGTACAAGTCAGTTAGATTTTTCTATGTACTTCATTTCCCTCTTTTGAAAAATGAGCATACAAATTTTACCAAATTGTTGAGAGAAGTATATGTGTATGTTATCTGTAATTGTTGGAAGTCGTGAGTGAACTGTGGGCATGTCTAAGCCAACGCTAAAGCTGAGGTAGGCCCTTCAGAGAACTCCTGGTGCAATTTCACCAATCTGAGATTGCTCCATTGCTTTGGCACATGTCCTGCTCAGAGAGGATTCTGTGATATTGCAGAATGTATGTAGGTTCAAACACAACTCCTGGGTGGTGGAGAGAGATACCTGTGCCCCAACTAACCTTGTGCAGCCAGCTGACTGGAGTAGGAAGAATTCTGGTCCAAGCGATAAGTCCCCAATCAAGTCAATTTCCCCACAGCTTCTTGCTTCATGTTTACCTTGAAGAACTCCTCCTCACCATAAATTCCTTTGGTATGTTTCACTATAAATAAAGCAATTGTGGGCCTTTTCCTTTTGTTAGGATCAGACCCATCAGATCCTTTCCACCAGTCAAGCCACCACTTGAAAAAATATCTTCTGTGTTTTCTATTTTATTTCTTAATATTACTCTTCTAGCTTTTATTTCCAGCCATCCCACACCTCCAATGGTTACCTACTCCTTCCCTACACATGTCGTGGATGAGATGTAATGTCTTTAAAGGTAGCTATTATAATTACTGTTAATTATCTGGAAAGTTCTCAAAGGAAACATGTAACTATTGATCTGTATATTGAAAAAAGTCATGTATTTGTTTAGAAGAAATAAACTGGCACTTGTGTTTCTCTCTCAGATTGAGAGTTTGCAAAACATTAAAACTTGTCGTTCAAAACAGTCTTACAGTCCCCCTGAGAACAACTATTAAACAAATATATTTTTAAATATCATATTTTAAAAGCAGAAATAACTGTAGAAATAATAAAGGTTAATAAATGTTAACTCCAGAGAGAAAAGAAATTTTGAAGGGGAATCTTTATATTTGTAGTGGGTATTTCCCTGGGGCATTACATATTTCTGGAAATAAAGGTTTAAAAGCACTTACAAATATTGAAATTCAAGAAAATATGAGTTGCTTAATATTCAAAAGTCAACCAATGCAGTGCAGCAGATAAATACACAAATTAAGAAAAATAATGTAATGACTTGAGTAAGTGAAGAAACAAATTAGAAAATATTCTATATCTGTTGATGAAAAGGTGCCAATAGAAAGCTATAAAGAGAAGGAACTTCATTTGCTGACACTGATAATTGAAAACAAGAACCTGGAAAATGGATGGAACTGAAGTACATGATATTAAAAAAAAAACAAACAAGACAAGAAAACCATGTTCTCTGTCATATGTGAAAACTGAAAATAAAAATCTACTGAAAGTAGAATAAAGAAGAATTAGGAGGAACTGAGTAGGGTGGTGGGGATAGAGGGGACTGAGGGGAAAAGAAGTCTAGATAGATGGGATTAATGCACTAGTTATACATGTATGGAAATATCAGGAAGATTCCCATTAATCTGTACAATTAATATATGTTAATTATAGCAAGAACAAAGAAATAAGAAACTATGGAAAATTCATATGTGGCAATGGAAAATTTTGCTAGATCCCTCTGTCATTAGGAAAAAGACAAGATGCTCACTATCACTACTTCTGTTCAGCATTATATAGAAAAAGGCATAGACAAGGCCAAAAGGAAAAAAAAAATGAAATAAAATACAATAAAATTAAATTTAGAAGTTATAAGAAATATAAGAATAACACTTCAGAGGCATTAGTTTTCATGAAAAATATCAAAATGATCTACATTAAATTATCAGAATTAATAAACATATTTTAAAAGGTCATTTGATATAAAAATATGAAAAATGAATTCTATTTATCTGTATCAGCAATAAATATAAACTAAAATAAAAACATATCATTTAATAGAGCATTGAAAAACCAGAAATACCAAAGAATAAATCTAACAAAAGTTGCATAGTGTCATTTTATTGAAAAATACAAAACGTATTAACATAAATGAAAACATCATTTAATAAATGAAAATGTATATTTGATTCCTAGGATAATTAATAGCATAAAGAAGTTAATGTTACTAAATTCATGTACAGAGTCAAGAAAATTCCAATGAAATATTCAACTCTTTTTGTTTTTATAGAAATAGCCAGACTGATGCTAAAATCTGTACAGGAAAAGCACAGTGTTGAATAATCAGTGAAGTCTTGAAGAAGAGTTAGGTAGATATTGGAATCCATTGTAAAACTGTAGAATTTAAGACAGTTATTGATAAAAGAATAGACCAGTAGAAGAGTAAGACCATATATATATATACTCCAGAAATAGAGTTAAAACTTTTTGAATCATCTCCTCTTTATTGAGATGATATTGTAAGGTGTGGAGAAAAAGTGATGTTTAAATAAAGATTGGTTAAAGTCAATTGGACAGATAGTGTATAGATTAATAACTCATGTCATATGCAAAAATGAATTCCAGATGGATTATATATATGTACACGCACACATTTTCTTTGTTTTTAGAAGAAAACCCAGGGAAACATCTCATTACTATGAAGAGGCAAAATTTATCTAGACAGGAAAAATTGTTAACTATAAAGAAAAATGATAAATTGAGTTTTGTCCTAATTATAAGCTTCTTTTCACTAAAGCATACCATTAAAAAGGCAATCCAAAGAGTGTTGTATGTGTACATGTATAAATCTGGGCATGCATATATACACGTACACCCACATATATGTGTATGTGTACACATATGCTTGCACAAATCTGAAATATATGAAGAACGCCTACATATCAATATGAAAACAGAACTATCCAATTTAAAATTATGGCAAATATCATCTAAAACTACTTCTCAACTGAGCACATTTAGATTTTTGGTGTGTATATATAAAGAAGCAGATTCCATTTGTGTCCTTCCCTAAATTTAACTTTAAATTTACTTAAAAGTAATTTTGTATTTTCAGTTAAAAATTAGCTTTAAATTTAAAACTAAACTAGGATACCAACTTAAAACCAAAGTAAGACACTGTTGTATGCCCAATAAACTAGCTAAAATGAAAAAGAAAGAAAATTCTAAAGTTGTTGAGTATATCAACTTACAGCATTCAATTATGAGGAATATCATATAATCCAGTAATTGCACTCCTAGGAGTATACCCAGAGGAAGAACACTGATATGATCATGAAAATGAACATGTAATTATTATTATTCAGGCATTATTATTTACAAAGGATCTAAGTTGAAAAATACTAATTTATATCAATAGAATTAATTTAAATAAATAAACAGTGCCCAACTCAAACAGTGAAATTTTACTCAGCATTGAGAATGAACAGAGTATCATTATACAATCTGATATAGACATCTTTCAGAAATATAACACCAAAAGTCTCCACTTAGTTGTAAAGTTACACTCATACAAAGTTCAAAAATTTAATCTGGGATTTTAGAGGTCAGCATAATGGTCAGTGTTTTATGGAAAGTACCTGGAAGTGTGTACTTAAAGAGACATGCAGGGTGCTGAAATATTTATTAATAATTTATTTCCTAATTATAAAAGCATTCAATTAGTAAAACATTCAAAATACACTTATTGTGTGTATATTATTATGCCCTTTTGACATGTATATTATACTTCAAATGTTAAATAAAGTAGACTGATTATTTTTAGAAGATGTCAATGTATACAGATAAATCAGAGAGATGTAGGATTTTCTGCTCTAAAAATTAATAACATATTGCTTCTCTTGAAGGAAGAGAATTACAGAAAAACTGTTGGCATGCATAATTTTCCTAATAATATATAGACTCTTATCTAACAGAATTTTATGGAAACAAATAGGCTTCCTTTCAAAGATATGCAAATGATAATGGCAGTTACAGGAATATAATGAGGAGGATAAGCACTTCCTAGCAATAACTCTGTCTTGGCTTTTGCAGGAGGAAGGAAAAACATGGACTGAATTAATAGTTGAAGTTGCATGCCAGCTACATGGCTCCTGATCTGTCTACATTGTAGTTTCCATGGATACATTCAGGGAAAAGCTGAATGAATTGTACTGGAGTGACTTTTTCAAAATACATGCATTTTTCACTCCTGTCCTCTGGTTCAATACTTAGGAACATTCTAAGAGATGCACATAGGGAGATACGACCTCTGATTTAGAAAAACTGTAATGGTAAGTAACTATTAGGCTTGTATATGACCCATTTCCAAGAAGCAGGTACAATAGGAAGAAGAAGTTCATTGTTTTAAAGTCTTAGGTAAGTCATCTTATTTTATATCAACTTTCCTATCATCCCCTCTTCTCTTGACATAGATGGAATACAGCATTCCTTGGAATCACAGAACTGCTAATCCTCCCATCCAGAATGTTCTAATTATCACAAAGAAAATTTAACACTTCTTTGAAGTTTTAGCAGTGGGACTAATTTAGTTATTATCTTTTCTTGACTCTTTTTTATAAAAGATTTAGGGGATGATATCAGAGAAGGATCATAAACTCCTTGCCCTTTAGAAAGAAGTTTCATTGTGACAGATGAATAAAACATTTTAACAGAGACCATGAAATTTTTCCAATTAGCACCACTATTACCTCTGTAAGTCAATTTTATTCAAAATATATTCTTTGGAAAAATAACGTAGTTTGTAGATTTTATATAAAAATATCAAATAAGTCTGAGTTAAAATAGATTTCATACTTTAAAATTCTTTCTTTAAAATCATACTTTTCTGAGTCCTGAATGCATATTGTTAATCTCTCTGGGTTATATCATTCAGTGTCTCCTAGAATTACTTGATCCTGTTATGTCTTCTTAATTATTGTCATTTCTTATGAACATTTTCAGAATTAGCGTTCCATAGAAATGCCTTTGACATTGAGAAGTACTCATATACTTTTTAGTGGTGTGTAGTTAAAACGAAAAAAAATTTAAAAAAACCCATAATTATATTATTTATTTTAAATGTATAAGAAGATACTCCTATGTATTGAAGTGGTTTTGAAAGTCTTCCTAAATTAAAGGAGCATTAACTGTATAACCTAACCAACAGAGGAATCCCAGTAGCCTATAAGTCATGGCTCACCCAATTTTTATCTTTTTACCCCCATAATAGAGATAGAGAAGCATATTATACCTCTTTGATAAAGCCAAATTATACATAAAATAAAGAAACATAACAGGAAACTTGACAGTGAAACGTGGACTGACTCCAAATACCCAGAAAAAGGATTTGAATGTTTTCATATACATATATAGCTCTTTGAGCAAATCTGCAAGAACATTCTGTGGGAAAATGAGACAATTTTTCTATTAACTGCTTAGATCCTCGCCCTGAGATGCAGATGAGTACTAGTTGAAAAAGACAACTGCAAAACACTGTTTATCCCTTTGGTACTTTCTGAGCCACTTCCTGTCACTAAAGACTTGACAATACATATGCAAAGACTTGATCACATTTACTCACCTGTCAAAAAGTCAAATCTGAAGAATTGAGGAAAAGGTAAGATGAATTAAGCAGATGTTCCTGAAGGAAAAAAACAAAAAAGCCCAGGCACAGAAAGAGAGTTCTACTGATATTTATTTTATTTATTTCCTAGAATTGTATAACTCCCAAAAGGAAACAGATGGCATACTCAAGAGAATTCAAGAGACGTGTAATAATGTGGCTATTTACAAAAGTGTAAGTGGATGGAGCGGAACCACAAGTGTTAAAACACTGAAGTCAGCTTTCCATAACTGTGACCAAAGGCCCTATGAGAAAATTAGAGGAAAAAAAGTTTATTTTGGCTCATGGTTTAAGATATTCAGTTCATGGTTGATGGACTCCATACCTCTGGGCCTAAGGTTAGGCAGAAAATCATGGTGGAAGGGAGTGGCAGAGGAAAGCATTCAGGAAATGGCCAACCAGGAAGCCAACAGAGAGAGCTGCACTCACCAGAGAAAAAATGTGAACCCGAAAGCACACTCCCAGTGACAACCTACCTGCCTACAGTTACCACCCAATTAATCCATCATCAGTTTAATCTACTGATTATGTTAAACCATTTATAATCTAAGCATTTTGCTTCTGCAAATTCTTGCATTGGCTTAAACATGAACCTTTGGGAGACGCCTCATATCTAAAGTATAACAGCAAGATAAGATAGGTTACTAAATGCTGAACATTCTTACCATCAAGCTCAGAAAGATAGTGAGAGCATGGTTACTGCAAAAAAGAGGAAGAATAGCTTCTGTGGGAGGCAAATGATGGGATCATGGTTGCAACCTAGGCAACACTAATGATTGTTTTTAGGGGAATAAATATGGTAACCTTTCCTTTATACCTTATCTGATCTTTTTTTAGGAGTTCTACATTCCAATAACACATTGGAAAATTAGTGGCAACCTGTTTATGTTGTTTGCATACATCTGTCTCCTAGAAAGTCAAGTGGAGAACGATGAGACTGGAGGGACTAAAGAAAGGTTATGTAAAATTGGAAACACATCACATGCTCAGTCACACGAGCCAAGGAAAATTATTTTGAATTCCACCATTCTGTACGTTTTTAGGTATAGTTGTGCTATCTCTTTAGCCCTCCTCCTTTTCTAACTCCCCTCCTCCCTCTTTCTCTTCTTTAATTCTTCTGTATTCCTGTTTATTTATTTTTTTCCTCCTCCTCTTCCTCATCTTCCTTCTGGTATTTCTCCTATTCTTTCCAAGTTCCCCATGTAGCATTACGACCTCAAATGTCCATCAGGGCATATATACAAAACAGGTCAATTATCTAATTTTCCTATTATCTAACTTGGATTGAAACAAGCAGCTACAAAGAGAGAAAAGTAGTTGTTGTTTTTTTTTCCCCAAAATATCTTAAACTAACCTTAATTACCAAATTTAATTGGATTAAGTTATGACTATGAATCAATGTAGATGAATATTCTGGTTACATTGATTACAGCTTTACAAATGTGAACTTCTGAGTATTGGCAGTCTATGGAAAAGGTCTACTGACTGACCAGAACTCATGAATGATTAACGGTACTACTCTCTAAGAAAGAATTCAGCATATTGGCTGGGCACAGTGGTGTATGCCTGTGATCCAAGCAGCTCAGGAGACTAAGGAAGGAGGATTGTGAGTTCAAAGTCAGCCTGAGCAAGGGCAAGGTGCTAAGCAACTTGGTGAGACCATGTCTCTAAATAAAAATACAAAGTAGGTCTGGGGATGTGGCTCAATGGTTGAGTATTCCTGATTTCAATCTCCTGTATAAAAAAAAAAAAATCAATATATCTTAAAAATAAAGAAAATGAGGCACAAATATGGGATTCTATAATTATTAATATGACTAGACATAAAAATAATTTTCTCCATTTCACTGAGTAAGGAACACTATTTAAATGGTTTTCTAACTTTTTTAGTAATTTAATGTTTATTTGAAAACAGTACTAATCAAATAAATTCCAGGGGGTAGATAATGGGACAATAAAACAATTTAGAAATACAGTATGTGGGTAAATATCCAGAAATTATATATATGATATATATAATATATTTGTTTGAAATAAATATCTATGACATATACCTATCTACTGACCTGTCTACATGCATTTCACCTATCCACTTACTAATGTAAATAAAGAATTCCACAAATACTAATTCTTTTGAGGTTGAGGAGGATGGAGGGACAGAGATTAAAAAAAAAAAAAGAATCTCAATTTACTTTCTGAACGCTAACATTTGTAAATAGTTCTTCAAGTTCTGAATAAGATACATACATACACACACATACACATACCCTCGTAATTTCTTATATTATATATAATACATATCTTGGTAATATATGTGTATATAAATATACTGAAATATATAATCTGTATTATATAAAAATATACATGTAGAGAGACATGTGCCTCTGTATGAGTATATGTGTTGCAGTCAATTAAGAGATACTCAAAATCTCAAATCTACTATAGTTCACTACCTATTTAATGTTAAAGAAACCTCATATTTATATGGATTTCATAGTACTGATTTTATTTTCTTAACTGGCAAATAAAAATAATTGTCTTTCTTCTCTTAACCCATAGTTTAGTGTCACTCACCAAAATGAATGATGTCAAAATAAATACAATTTTGAGAAAAGAATAATTTTAAAGGGTATAATGAATATATAAGCTAATCGTCCCACATATTCTCTAATCATCTGGATCGTATACCTTCTTGCTTATGTGGAATGACAGACAGCTGCTCTTGATGTTTTCTTATCAGTGTTTTGCAATATAGCAAAGGGGTCCCTACATCTGACAAGTTGGAAGAAATCTTTCAGTTTATTATTTGGAAATGATGCAATGAGAAAAGTCCAAACATTTGAAAATCATTGAAAAGCGTTCTGGAATGTTTGTTTTGTAAAAAGTGCAAAAAATAGACCTGCAGGAAAAAGGCAAAATAAAATTTGTAACAGTATTATTTATTCTTTTGGTGATATATTTTTTTTCAAGAGCAACACCTACCTACTGCTGAAAATTTGAAAATTATATAAAGAAACTGAAAATGAAATTACATATATTTATATATATAAAGTACATATATATACATAATTATGTATATTACATATATACATATAGATATATACACATACATACACACATTTATATATGTTATACCTAACTTTCAGCCAAAGAAATCAGCTGCTGGCAATTTTGTACTTTATCAATTTATCAACCAAGCAGGAGACTTTGAATTTTAGTTAATTCTCTTTCTTTAGCTTAATTATATCTCCTTCTCAAATTACCCTTACACTCATAATATTCTGTGATAAATATTAAACAGTGAAATCATGGACTCCAGAAGTGGAAGACACTGCGATGTTCAGAGAGTCCATAAGAAGAATCAAACTTCTGAGCAAAGACTGGGAAATGTCAAAAAGCAAGCTGTGAGTGAAAGAATCAAAGAACTAGGGTTCCAGAAGGCGGCAGTGGTAAGTGCAAAGAGGCCTTAATACAAAAGAAATCGCAGTGTTCTAGAAACTGCAAGGTATCTAGTGTGGCTCATGTGAATTGCACGAAAAGGAAAAAAAAACTCCCCCATTTTCTTCTACACTTTTAAAGTATCAATTGTCTCAATTATGTCTTAAATATCAAATGTGATTGGTCTTATGTTGAGTGTTTACAAATCGCTTTTACTCCTTCTGAATTGACATCTATTTGTCCCAACAGCCATTGTGGACTAGTCTATTGATGCATAAAATTCAAGAATTAGTATATATTTATATATAGGTTTGTGTTTTTCTCTGCTTGTTCCTGTGACATAAAGCCCAACAATAAAGTCCAATCACTGAGATACATAGTACTATGGAAAACAGTCCACTATACAATGTAGATAGGCTGGTACCAAATGCAGATGTTTCTATTCTGCAGTTTAAAAATATTTGTAAAGCTCATCAGTATCAGAATTAAATTTTCCATTTGCTTTGTGATACCTATATAATGTCAACATATATATCATATACATGAAACATTCTTGATAGACCAGCATGTTTTAAAGGAGTTTTATATATATATATAATTCATTATAATGACAACCTTAGGATTTTGGCATATTTTATTTGTGCATATTTTTAATATTTTTACACAATTTCAATGTGACTCTTCTTTTGTTGATAGCATACTATATTTTCTTTGATCCAAATGAGAATTCTATAACTTTGCAGAGATAAATTAATCAATAATTATTAATTTTTTAAATATTTATCTCACTTATTGTATATTTTTGATATTGATCATTTTAAAATATTTATTTGAATTTTGTTTCAAGAAAAGTTTAGTGAGTATATATTTTTATTTTTGGAAAATATTTTATTACTTATGTTACTGAAAAATCCATACTTTCAGTAATGAATATAAATTCTTTAAAAATTCTTTGAAAATCCTCATGATAAATCTTCTACACTTAACTTCTCTTCCAAACAAATATGTCAGGTTTTTGCTCTTTGTATATTGGATTATAGACCTTGCTAATAGTGTAATTTTTTTTAAGTTCATATTGTATAACTCTTTTTGCTATTCAATTTATAATACTTGAACTATCTAAAATATAGACCTACTTAAATCATTTCAGTATTCCGTAGAGCTATATCATTAAAAGGAGAAGACAAGTAGAAGTTCATTCTTAGAACTCTTCTGGACTTTGTCCTCTGTATCTCTTTCGCTGTCTTGTTTAAATTTGTCTCTTCTTTCTGTAATAAACTGTAAATAATTAAATAAATACATATAACAGATTTCTGGGAGTTTTGTGAGTCTTTCTAGCAAATTATTGAACATGATGCTGTTTTCTTGGTAACCCTCAAAAGTTCCAGTAAGAGAATTATTGGTATATATACAGTGTTTTCAAATTTTGTTAGTGGGATAAACTCTTGGCGATGGTTTACATAAAATTCTCCAAAAAAGCGATGGCCCATAGATTCAGGTTTTATTTGCTATAAGTGATTCTTACCCTTGTACAGTACTACTAAGTGCATTTAATACATAAGTGCTCTTTCTCCTAAAACAGATAATTTTTTTTTAAAATTTACTTGGAGGTAGTTTACAAGAAAATGAGATTGTGAAGTCACCCTTCTTTTCTTTCCTTCAGGAGATTTTTCCCCAAGTTAAGAGAGTAATTAATTGTGTCAGCAAAAAAAATAATTTGTGGGCCATCTATATTAACCTTTCCTTCCATTTAGTAGTAAGAATTTGAAGATAACAGATGCAGTCCTAAACTCTTTATATCCGTAACTAAGATGGCAACTACTATTGCTTCACAAAAGCAAATAAATATATTTTAAGCCTTCTGTAAGAAATCATTCATTACAGACATGAAGAACCATTGGTCATCCATAGTGTTTTTGCTTTATATCGGTTATGTTAATCTCTTCAAAGTACAATCAATCAATGTTGTTTTCATTCACAAATGACCGTTATGCTCAGAAGAATTGCTCACTCTCAGTAGATTTTTATTGTTCAACTACGATAAAAAATAAGATTTAAATTAGTACTGTTATAGAAAATAAATACTTATAAAGTAAAAAGAGAGTTCACAAATGAAGGATTTTTGGTTGCTACTTGTGATCTTATTAAAATGAAGGATTATATTATTTTAGATTTCCCTGAATATTTTTCCACAAATATGTCCACTGCCTCAGGTTAGCCTATATTCTAAGGAGTATTTAGTATTTGAATAATTTGTCTTTCTCTGTTTTATAAGTCAATAATAATTAAGTCCAAATTAATCATCTGACCCTTAAAACATTCAAGATTTTATTATTTAAAGGAGATCAGAATCATAGGGAGATAACATTTGATAACAATAATATGAACTACTGAACTTCAAAATATGAAAACTTCTGTGACTTTGATGAAGATTTTCTTCTCCCTTGTGAAATACTACAAATGTGTGGTGTCATAGAACATTTGCATCCCCCTCAGCTTTGTATTTTGAAATCTAATCTCCAACAGGATGAAATTGGGAGGTGGAACTTTGGAATGTAATTAGATCATAAGAGTTAAGCCCTCATGAATAGGGTTAATTCTCTATAAAAAGACATGAAAGACTTTATCTTTTTTTTGCTTTCTGCCACGTGACAACATGAGAAGTCTGCCTTCACTAGATTAAGCCATGCTGGCATCCTGGTCTTGTACTTCCAGTCTCTGCAACTGTAAAAAGTACATTTCTGTCATTTGATATTCACTCAGTCTATGGGTCTTTGTTATAGTAGACTGAATTTATTGACATTATTAGAGGAAGGAAGTGTTGGACAGAGACAAAGAGAGAAGGGAGACAATGTGAAGAGATACAGAGAGAACAAAATATTTCCCTTATAGCACTTAGAAGGAACTAGCTTTCTCATACCTTAAAATTGGACTTTTAGTAACTATGAAACAACAAATTTAGGTTGTTTGACCCATCCAGTTTGTGGTATTTTGTTACAGCAGTCTGGCAAAACTGAAATATTTACTATCTTGACCTCTGAAGAAAAGTTTAACAATAGGAACACGTACAATATTTCAGCTTTCCTGGAAAATACCAGAAGAATTTTAACAACTCACATGTTTACTAACAACTGAATGGGTAGGTAAATTATGGTATATATCCAATACTATTACTTGTAAATGATTAAGAGCCCCAGTGTGGCCCCAATAAATATATAAATATGTATACAACTGTATTATATATTTTATTGATACACCAAATATCTATATAAATATTTTAAAATAAAATATATCATGTACTTTGTTATTTCATATAGACAATCAAGTCTCATAGAATGCTTTCATTGATTTTTATTGTACTCTTTTATCAGTATTTAAACTTTGGTTGCAATTAAATTATGTGTCATTTCTACACAAATGTAAATTCATGAATATACATGAATTTATTTACCTCTTTGTTTACACCAAGAGTAAGTATTTAGTGAAGCAAAAATGCTATCTTATAACTGTATTTTTTCATGAATGATGTGACTATTTTTTCATTTTTATGTGATTATATTCTCTCAAACTGTTGTACTATTTTCAATATAGCCTGCGTCATTAACATTTCATCCATCATTTTTTTTTAAGTTTAAACAATGAACAGAACAATCAATCAAGCTTTGAAATGCACTATTTGCCACTTTCCCTAGTGAGATATTCACAATTAAGATTTTCTACTTTGAGTGTGGGTGTGAAGGTCCATTTATGGTCATTACCACAGAGATTCCATAATCTCTCACAGCTCACACTCAGTCTTTTTGAACATATTAATAATGTTAACTGAATTCTCCTTATTGATTTCTGACTACATAGGGCCGAGGTAAATTAGTGCTCATGTTTATTTCTTCGCAAAGGCATTTCATTATGTGTTTGATTTCAGATTATTTAGGTGATCTGTAGACTCATTGGTGGATTTAGGAAAGTTTGTGGATGTGCAGATTGTCCCTGGAGTTGCTATTGCCGAGAGGGTGGTAGCAATGCTCTTTCCACCTTAGTCCGTCTCTTTCAGAACCTGGAAACTTGGTTAAGTTAACTTGGTTAATTTTAGTAGTTTAGTCTGTTAAGTGAAGTTTTCCAATACTCTGTCCTATCTCCCTTCACCTGGCTTACACAGATAAATCTTTTCCTCTTTAGTTAATGTATGATACTTTTAATTGAAGCTAGCTATTTTAATGGAAGAGGGATACAAATGAAGAAAATCACCTTGAAATTACTTCTACAAATATTTCAACTTTTTCTACAAAAAAAAAGTAATTTTCAAGTAAATAGAATGGCTTTATTTTTGAAAACATCCAACTTCTACATATATACCTAGTAAGTCTATGTACATATATAGACTTTATTGCTTATAAAATAATGTTAATACTATCCGTAGTAAAAAAAAAAAATTATAATAATGCTGCTGGGTACTGAGGGTGTTGCAAAAATGAAAATAATAAATTCCGTTGTTTACCAAATCCTGTTAAATTTACTAAATTAATAACATGTACCTCCTAATGAAGATCCAATAAAAATACTAGCATGGTATATTTGCAACAATGTGGCTTAAATATTTACATTTTTATTTAGTACCTAGTGTTACACAATTTTGGTTTTATATTGAATATATTATTTTCATCTAATTACAACATTATATATTTTCATCAAATTGTCTCTATTGTAGAGTCTCAAATGCAATCATCTGCAATATTTTAATGTTGTTTCATGCTATGATAAACATGTCAAAATGATGTTCTTTCCTTCATGTTCAGACTATTATTTACTTTCAGTTGCAACTTTTGTCATTTTTTTCATTACTGACACTATAATTAAAGTAACATTTTCAAAGAAAGCAGAGGAATAGACTGATTGTCATGAACATATTTTTAGCTTAATTTTACATTTTTTGATAAATCAGTGATTTTATTTTGAAAATTCTGTTGTTGTCTTAACAGCATTTCAAGGAGACAAATTAGTCCTTCACAGTGCACTGTGTTAGCAACTGACAGCTGCAAATGTCACCTTTGAAGTTTCTCCAATCCTTCCACATCAGTACTTTCATAGTTTTTACATAATAACAACATATCAAGTCATCATGGCTTAAAGACTACTGAAATGATAGAATAAATTTATCATTTTATATTTGGTTTTGGATATCTTACTAAATTTAAACCAATTGAGCTTAAAATTGTGTATGTTTTCAAAAGTTCAGTCCTACCTCTAATTAGTGAAATATGAAACAAGCAAAAATCCAGCTCCTGGTAGAATAAGTGAAGAATTCATTAAGGTCATATTGTGGTATTTGGATTGACCTACATATTTTAAGATTAGGGAATGAATTACTTACAGTTTTCACATTAGAAGGTTTTTATATTTTTGTCTAATTCATTTCCTGTATGCTATATTTTGATGCTATTTTGAATTAATTTTAAAATTTAACATTTCTATTCTTCGTTGCTAGTATATTTTAAAAATTGATTTTATTATATTCATATTGAATCCTTACACTTTACTAAATTTGCCTGTTACTTGCAATATTTGTTTTTTAGATTTTTAAAGATCATCTATAATAACATTTTGACATATTCAAACAATACAATTTATTTTTTCTTTTCCTAATGATATGATTTTTATTTATATTTCTTGCCTTATTTTAATGGCTAAAATACACAAGCATCATGTTTAATAAAAATGATGACAGTGCACATCCTGCCTTTTTGCTTAATAAAAAAGTTTTTCATATTGTAGCATTAAGTATGAATACAGAAGTAGATAGTTTCCTTATATAGAATTAAGAACATTCTTTTCAAAGTTTGATGAGATTTTGCCAAATCTCTTCTCTGTAACTCTTGAGAAATTATACGGTTTTGTACCTTCAAGATCTAGTAATCATAGTCCTTGGTATTTACGCTGAGAAATTAAAGAGTTATGGCTACAAAATCCCTGCACATCAAGGTTTATAGCAGCTTTATTTATGATTCCTAAAACTTGGGAACAGTCAAGATGCCCTTCAATAAGCAAATGGATAAATACACTGTATTACAACAATGTAGTATATTATTCAGTATTAATATGAAATGAGTTATCAAACCATGAAAAGTCATGGAGGAAACTTCAACATATATTACTAATTGCACAAAAGCAATCTGAAAAGGCTATTTACTGTATGTTTCCAACTCTATGATGTTATGGTTTAGATATGAGGTGTCCCCCAAAAGCTCATGGGTGAGAGTGAGACAATGCAAGACAGTTTAGAGATAAAATGATTGGGTTATGAAAGTCTTAATCTAGTCAGCCCATTAATCCCCTGATAGGGATTAATTGAGTGGTTGATTGTGAGTAGATAGGATGTGGTTGGAGAAGGTGGGTAGTTGGGGGCATACCTTGGGGGTATGTGTTTTGTCAGTGGTGATGTTGCCACATCCTGGGTTCAGATTGCTTTGTGTGCTCTGTGAGTTTGAATAAGTGTATAATGACATATATTCGTTATGATAGCATCCTTCAAGGTATTTTTACTATCCCAAATATCATCCATAGTCTGCCTACTCATCTCCTTCCTTGCCAATCTTTGACAACCACAGATAGTTTTACTGTTTCCATAGTTTTTCCTTCCCATGAATGTCATTGTTTCAACCAGGATTTTTGCTGCTGCCACCAAAAGACCTAACAGGAACAATTAGAGGAGGAAAAGTTTATTTAGGAGCTCACCATTACAGAAGTCTCAGTCCATAGATGGCCAACTTCATTGTTGTTTGCCCAAGATGTGATGAATGTCAAGATGGAAGATTGTCTTGGAGAAGTAACAAATGTACCATTCTATTGAACGATGTTTATAATAGGCAAAAAATATGTATGTGTGGGAGAAATAGATGTATGGAAAATCACTGAATCTTCAATTTTGTCTTGAACCTCATAATGCACTAAAAAGAAAAACTATTTTAATAGAGAAATACTAACTACTCAAAATAATGTCTTTATGCATTGAATGCTTTATTTGATATGCTATTTGGGAAAACATAATATTCAACTATTGTACACTAGGGAAAACACAATATTCAACTCAATATAAGTAATAAGATATTTATAACAAATGACTTTTTTAGGAATTATAAAATACCTGAATATTTCCCAAGAAAACAATTGTTGCAAACACAAAAACACACATTGTCCTTTTTAAACATGTTTCTTAGTAATGTTCCAGAAAGAAATATTTGTCAAATGTCAAACACTCAAGAACAATAACAATTATTAAACAAATCATTACAAAGTGCTTTGTTTCTGACAATGCTCTAAAGTATCTCCTAACACCAGGGAATCACTTATCCAGCAGCTCGTAAGTTTTTGACTTGATATAATGATCAGCTTCATGATCCCCAAGTAGCTAATAATTTCCCTCTTCGAATCAGAAAAGAATATGTCCTAAGCAGGAAGGAAAGATCAAGTGATACAATAAAGTGCTTTCTTACGGAGTATGTGAAGTTTCAACCACGACTAATGCTAAATCAAGTATCAACCAGTTTAAAGTATGCCTCGAAGGTGCAATGAATTTTATAAAAGGTATTTGAAGGGTAAATGTCTATCATTGTTGGATTTCCTCTCATTTCACCAAATTTATTATTTTTCCTTTCAGTAGAGAAATTGTTGTTTAAAATACTCAGAACTCATATTAGCAAATGTTCTTGGCAGAAGCATTATTCCTTCTTTATAATGATTTTGGGCTCTCCTAGAAAATTCATCATTTCCCTTATATTTCACTGGAACAAACACCTTTTAAATGGTCCTCTGTCTCCATAGTCATGTATCAGAAATAAGGGCTTATATATTATTAATTTTTTCATCTTATGATTTAGTTTTTTAAAAGTAAGTAAAAAAACTAAGAGCAGTACAATACTGGGAAATTGTAAAAATATTCTGAAATAAAAATTATAATGTTTAATCAATTTTACATTTTAGTCAGGTAAAATATGTTGGAGCATATTTTTTTTTACTTATATCTTCAATATTTAAAATACCTAATACTGATCCAAGAACATATGAATAAATATTGAATAATTCCTAAACAAAACCAATCAATACATATACTTTTTAAACAATAAACATAAAATTTCAAATCAGTGAGCACAAAGCATTATTAAATAAACTGTTAACATTGTTGGTCAATTATTTACAGAAAGCGATTTTAAAGGTCTATTTTCTCTTCCTAGACTGTTGTCTTTTTCCCTTCCAACCTCAAGGCTGTTAATGTGAAACTTTATGGAAACATCTCTCTCTCTCTCTGTTTATATGTTGTTCATTCCTGGGTGGACAGTTTGCCCTTCTTTTCCTGATAGTTTCCCTGTTTTAGCACTGAAAGTTTCATCCTGGAGAACATTTTAGCCCTTGGCATATTAGGGCTTTCCTACACAGGTTTATTCCTACCTATCTTTCATTTACTTGCTCAGGAATTACTTCCCTAAACAAAATTCTAACACACTAAATCATCCCTATACATTCCTTCCAACTTATATTATCAGGTTATTTTTTTACATGTATTTGTTTTATAAATTATTAAAACAAATTGTGAACTGAAAATATGGCATCTCATTTCTCATTGTTTTATGCTCAATTTTTAAATAAAAAGTTGGCATATAGTAAGTGCTAAATTAATATAGATTCATTGGTGATTGACGGGTGATTGAATTTTGTTTCACTTTTCAGTTTTATTTATAGATCTATTGTGCTTATTTAAGTATTATCAACCTCCACTAGAAGATTATTCTACAGGAAAGAGATTATGATTAATTCATTCCAACCTAAACACCAAGTGCTCAGCAAAATGCTTGGACACTTCTTTACTTATGAAAAAAGTGAATTTATGAAAAAAGCAGGCTGATAGTTTCCCTAACCCAACTAATTAAAAATCATACAGGATCCTTGGATGTTCCTGTCATTCCCAGGCTTTTATGTATACCCTGCCTGTATGCAATCATCATGAGAGGATCAAAAAGTTTAAAGTCAACCAGACCTGGTTTTGAATTCCAGTTGATCTGTTCTATATTAGCAGAAATATTTGATACTCAATTTTGCATTTTTAATTTTTTTTTGTTTGTTTGTTTTTTGTTTTTGGTACTGGGGATTGAACCCAGAGGTGGATAACCACTGAGCAACATCCCCATCCCTTTTTGATATTTTATTTAGAGACAGGGTCTCACTGATTTGCTTAGAGCTTGGGTAAATTGCTGAGGCTGGCTTTGAAGTCATCTTTGAACAGAACTAAAATTCATGAGTAATAGACACTATCGCTGTTTATTAGTACGAAACCGTCTACACAAAACACAATAGTTTAAATACTTTATTCCTTGCATGATTTTGTAGGTCAGACATTTGGGAAGGGTCAATGGAAGAATTAACCCCCAAACCTTGTGATATCACCTGGGTTGACCATGGGCAGAGCATTCACTTCCAAGATGGCCTCTGAAGAGCTTCATGTTCATTGGTCTCTTAGTGAGCACCCTGCTTGGAATTCTTACAAGATGATTATCTTAGAATAGTAGCTTTTCACACAATGAAATGGTTTCCAAAAGATAGCTTCTTTAAATGATTACTCCAAAGTCACTTAAGTTAGAATCTAATATAGTGTTACTTTCTCTGTTTCAATGAATAAAGTAATCACTGGGTCCACTCAGATTTTAGAGACCTAAGAGATTTTAGGTTTGCAGGATATGCAGTCTCGCTCATAATTAACCAGTTAAGTCATTGTAAGACTACAGAAACCATAAACAAATGTAAACAAAGAGGGTAGCCATGTTTCAATAAAACTTCATTTGTGTACAATAAAAAAAAAAAAACTTTGTGGTCATTAAAATTTCATATAATTTTATATTCCATGAAATTTTATTTTCTCTTAAATTTTATTTAATTTTCCACAGTGGAGCAATGCAGGATCTATTCTTAAATCATATCTTTAGAAAAATATGTAACAAGGTAGACTTGTCCCTCTGGCCAGTTTGGTGACTCCTCCACCATAAACTCTATGATCATTCTTTTTTTTTTCTTAAGAAATGACCAATAATTTGCAGCTAAGTACATTTCTCAGTCAGATCACTGTCTATAGAAATTTTATAGTCCGAAGGCTATTTTGTTGTTTTATGATGTCCACAAAAGCATTATAATCTTCCTACCTATGCAACTCTATTAAAATATAAAATTTCAATAGATTATTAAATAATTTACTCTTTTAAACACAAAATAAATAAATAAATAAAGCCTTTGTCATATATTTTTAAATTTTTTTTTTCTAAAAAGATTTGTCTCTACATTGAATTCTCTGAACATCTGTTTGAGTACAATGCCCTTAGCAATTTTAAAAGCCTTCTAATTTAGGACAGAAGAACTATGCTATTAAGATACTTGGAAGCACTAGATACCATGGTTCACATATGTAATCCCAGTGATTTGGGAGGTTGAGGCAGGAGGATCACAAGTCAAAGACCAGCTTGGGCAACTTGGTGAGATTCTCAGCAAGTTAGTAAAAGCCTGTCTCAAAAAAAAAAAAATACTGAAAATGTATAGTAAAGCACTCCGGGTTCAAACCTCAATATCTATATCTATCTATCTATCTATCTATCTATCTATCTATCTGTGTGTATGTGTGTGTGTGTGTGTGTGTGTGTGTGTGTAATATATATATAGATATAAGTAATTTTATATAAAATTTATATATTAATATATAAATAAATATATATGTGTATATATATACACACATACATATATATTTGGAAAAATTACAAGGCTAAAATTTCATGAATTTAAATATTTCTGGTACCATAATAAAAATCTTACCACCACAGGCCTGTCATCTTAAATCAAAGACAAAATTTGAAAAGTCTAGTTTGATCTTTGTCTTGAGTTAATTACTTATTCTGAAAAAATTAACATGGAGAAAGTGGGGATTAGATAAACTTTCATTTTTTAACTTTAATACATTCTTCCCTTAAATATTTTTTCCTCTATTTTACTTGAAGAGTTAGAAGTTATTTCTCAGATTCATCTCTGTCTTGAAATTTATTTGACACTTCTTGAGGAAGTGTCTCAACATTCTTCCATGAGATCCTTTTATGTAGAATAATCTACCTTCTGTGTTACCCCAAGGTAAAGTCTTATGGAATGGCATCATATAAATATGCATTTTGTTTTCTCTAAACACAAATTATTTTCTCATTGTCCTTCAACCCTTCCTCTGTGTCTCTGTAAGGTTCTTCAAATTTTTATTAACAGTCACTTCAGGCTGATCCTTTTCCATACAGTTGTGTTGGTGTTTTTTGTTTGTTTGTTTGTTGTTTATTGTTCTGGGGGGTATTTTTGGTACCAGGGATTGAACCCAGGAGTACTTAGCCACTGAGCCACAGTCCCAGACCTTTTTATGCTTTTATCTTGAGACAGGGTCTTGCTAAGTTGCTTCAGGTCTCACTTAGTTGCTGAGGTTGGCTTTGAACTTGCAATCCTCCTGTCCCAGCCTCCCAAGTCACTAGAATTACAGGTGTGCACCACCACACCAAACCCCACAGTAGTGTTCTATTCATAGTGCTATATTTTGTTTTATCTATTATTGCACAATAAATCACCTCCAACTTACTGATCTAAAGCAACCTTTTTTAATTTTTCCCATAAATTTCAGGTTATGAACTTAAAAAGGGCTCATTTGAACAATTTTGATTCACTTGCCATAAACTGAAGTAACTGTGTACGAAGATCCACCTCCCAAATGGCATTTGCACTAGAAAATGCTCAGTGCCTTCTCTTCTCTGCTCCTAGGTTTCTTTATTTCTTCATATTTATCCTCATAGTTTTGACTCGAAGAGCATGTTTTTGTCAGAGCAATGGCTCTTCTTATAAGGTAGTTTGACAAAAGGACAAGGAATAAAAACTCTTGGGCCATTTAATTATTGCTGGATTCTATGGAAAATTAATTTTTCCAGTGTAAGATGGTGAAAGGAATCAATTTTGTACTCAAATCATTTTTAATATCACACATTATTTCCCATGTTTTGGTTGACAATACATACAACAGAGCAAAGGTTCTTTAAAATACAACCTCTCTCTCTAAAATCTATTTATTTTCAAGAAGAAATTACCAGATTTAATTTTATATTCTCTTTTATTTATCTTTAGATAATTAAATATGAAATAAAAATATCAATATAGTTAATCAAATCAATAGTTTATTACCAAATATAAGATACACAGTTCAAATATAAGAAAAGGATATTTCTTTATAAGAGGACATCTTGTTTAAATGTTTTAGAATAAATTCCAGGAATTGTTCTGGCAGTTATAGTATGCAGAAAAAAGTGATTATAATGATTCAAAGGAAATGAAGGCTATTTGTCATATCTTATTTAGAGGGTCCTTGAAATGATGCCTATGAAGATTCCATTATTGAACACAATTACCATCAATTAGCTCAAAGTGCATCCTTTAAGTTACTACATATCTGCTAAGAACCTACTTTGACAGGATACATTGCTAAGTATAAATGTTAATTTAATGACTAAGTAAGTGAATCAGTAAAACAATCATCCTCTAGAGAGGCTTAAAATTTATTGGGAAAACAAGTACTTAAAAGCAACTGCAGTTATCAGGAAGAATCACATGTTTGAGTAATGGAGGAATAAATTTTATATATTATACCCAGTAATCCCTAATTAGCCTGCAGACCTTGTGAATGTGCCTGACTTACTCAGTATGCAAGTGCCCATCACACAAAATGATCACTTGTTTCAATCCACAATTTTAAGTGTCATCCTATGGGAATATCTGAACCAGAGGAGCAAAGGTGATAGAAAAAAATTCCAGAAACTCACAACTTTGCTTTCATCCTCTCCTTTGTGATATAATCGACAGACAAACCCTTCCAAAGACCTAGATGGCATACACTGGTTTAGGAGCAGGGTAGGATAATCAGAGGTAGGGAAACAGAAAGGCTTTGCATTTACCTGAAAGAGACTCTAGTGTTTAATAACAAAAGGCTTAAACTGAGCAGGACCAAAGTTCTAGTAATTAGAAATTAATCTTTCTAATGACTTATGTCATAGGATAAAGATTTATTCAAAGAGAAAAATCAGTAATAGAAAATTTGAAAACACATATTTTTGCATATCTGAGATGAAGTGTGATGACATTTATTTCCATGCTGTAGTATTTTATTAGTATATTTTATATTTTAGAACAGTTTGGGGTTTAAAGGGAAATGAACAGAAAACACTAAACATTTCTACATTCCCCTCAGTCCCACCCCCACCCCAGTTCTCCAGTCATTAACATCTGACTTTGGTTTAGTATATTTATTACATTTGATGATCAAACCATTTCTGTTCATTCTTGGTTTACATCAGGGTTTATTCTTTTTGTTGTATATTTATGCATATTGGTCCATGCTGAGTAACATGTGTGCACCACTTACAGTATCATATAGAGTAGACTCACTACACTGAACACTCCCTTATTCATCCCTCCATTTATCCATGCCTCTCTACCTCTTTTCACCTTCCCAAAGCCTCTATCAACCACCACCCACAGATTTTCCTTTTCCAGAATATCTTAGAATCAGAATCATATGGTGTACGTATTTCCATATTGGCTTCTTTTACTTAGTAATATGCACTGAAGTTTATATAATGTGTCTTCATGGTTTGACTATTACTTTCTTTTTATCATTAACTAAATTTCTATTGTGTGATGTATAGAGCTTATTTATTGACCCATTAACTGAATGATACATTATTTCTTTCCAATTTTGGAAAATTTGAATAAAGCAGCTGTAAATATTCATGTCCTATTATTTGTACAGAAGTAGGTTGTCAACTGATTCGGATAAATACCAAAGAGTACAGTTGATGCATATTAGAATAATTATATATTTATATTTTCAAAAACCTATTAAACTGTCTTCCAAAGTGGCAGTACCATTTTGATCCCTATCGGTGATAAATGAGAATTTCTGTTACTCTATATTAGCCTCCTTTAGTGTTGTTTGTGTTCTGGATTTCAGCCATTCTAATAAGTATGTCATGGTGAATCTAACAGTAATGACAGAATTTTGACAATAAGTAATCAAAATAGTGTGATGAGAATAGAGAAATAGAAAAATATATCAGAATAGAGATTCCAAATACAAATGCATTGGTATGTGGAAACCTGGTATGATAAAGGTAACCTTAAGAGATAGACACAGAGGGATTTTTCTTCCATGTGGTTTGTAGAAAGTCACAGAACATCCCTTCTTTTGTAGCAATGAACATAACTGGGCAATTTATGAAAGCCAATAGAGGCTTGATATTACACAACTATGTGACCAGAGTGCTAATGGGTGCCAATTCTCTGTGAGAGAGAGGGATACATAAACTTCTAGTCTTTTGACAAACTGTGGGCAGAAGAGTCAGTAACAGAAAAGCAGTTTGGAAAAATCAGCTACAATTCTAAAGGTCTCTTAAATGTCCAAGTATAGGTTAGTATGGCAGCGTAGAAATCCTTAAATCATAAGGGAAGTTCATATTTATTCACAAGCTGTTTTCCATAATCATCAGTAGAAAGACTGAGACCATGGCAGTATTCTTGAGAGAGACCTGCTTCAGACAAAGGGAACAAAGAAAAGTAACCATTTTCCACGGCCTTTTGAATTATGGAGCGAATATAAAGCCACTTGTGAAGAGATAGGAAATCCTCCTGTCTCCCAGGGTGTATTCAAGATCCATTGCCTCCTGGGGAAGGTTAGCCATCTGCTAAAAGCACAGGGACCCTCCTGGCCATGGTTGCAGGCAAAGGTAACTGCCAATAAGGAATGGATCCAGCAAAATTTGTCTGTCCTGGAAGAGAGACAGAATCTGTCATGACAGAACTCGTGCTGATAAAAACCAGAAATATTGTATAGTGGTTGAGAGAAAAGAAAAACCCCTCCCAAGATCAATTTTGGATTAAACTAACAAACGAACACAAACAAAAAGCATTTATTTACTATGTAAAAACAGGGTTGGAAAAGTAGAAAGCCCCTATCCTCTGACTTAGGCACAGAAGTTCTGTTTGGGTTGGAAGCTGAAGTAGTAGGGAAATAGCACAGAATGAATAACAATAGCAATGTATCACTATTGAGTGGCAAAATAGAAGAAAAGGAACAATAACTTTTCTGCAATACATGTGTGCAGAGTCTGCAAGTATTCATGGAAGAAGTAACACTAAGAAAATTTGGGGAGAAAAAAGCACTTTCACGTGAGGTCAATATTACAACAACCTGATTGTAAAAGAATTGAAATGTATGGCAAATTGAATATAACTATGGACATAACAAAAGCTAAATCACATACAAACTACTACTCAGATGGACTTAACTGTACATTGTAATAGCCTAAATATTTTTAGACTTATTTACGTGGAAAATATTATTTACTACAGTTTCTATGTTTTATGCACAGAGATTTGTACATCATAAAATACTTAAAAAACACAAAAAAAATCAAGAATAACAATTCAGTATGTGAGATAGTTCTATCAACAGACACATAACCATAAGTTGTGTAGATAATGAAATTATTAGATAAATACTTTAAAATAGTTGTCACAAGGACTGGGATGTGGCTCAGAGGTAGAGTGCTTGCCTAGCATGCATGAGGCCCTGAGTTAATCCCTACTACTATAAAAAAAATATATATATATATATACTATATAATACTTTAACGAATTCAGTTGAAAAGGTGGATAACATTTATGTAGAATAATGGGTAATATGCAAATGAACAAAGAAAGAGAACATAATAAAAAGTCAGAGGAATAATAGAAATTAAAATCAGAATGTTAAGCATGAAGAATCCCTTTGATAAGCATCAACAGACCAGACAAGGTAAAGCCTTTGAAACTTTTGAACCTGCACATCATTTAATAATAGAAATTATCCTTGTTGAAATACAGAGAAAAAAAGGATGAAAAGTAGAATAGAGGATCTGAAAACTAGGGGGACAACCATATAGATAATAACGGTGTAAATACACAGAGTTGAAGTTTGAAAACAAAGAAGAGAAAGAAAATATTGGAAGAGATAATTACCAAAATGTGTCTAATATTAAGGAAAGATAACAATGTGCAGATCCAAGAAGCTCAACCACAGAGAAGGAAAATAAAAACAGATAAACAAAGAAAACATTAATAAAGCAAGCAATAAAGTAACTAGACTGGGTGGGGCTGCAGAGCTGTTGGCAGAGTTGAGACATAGATGCAAAACAAAGATGGAAGTAAGATCAAATTTCTTATCAGGGTCTAGACAAGCCAGAAAACAAAGGAGTGATGTTATTGAGGCACTAGGGGCGGAAAAAAGTCATCCCAGAAACTTGTATCTAGAAAAGATTTTTTTTTTTTTTATTTAATTTGGAAAAAGCTAAAGTATTCATGAAGCTGAGAGAATACATCAACAGTAGACCTAAACAATAAAGGGAGTGCAATAGCCAAAAGACAATATCAAGTGTAATTTAAATCTAAGCAACTAAATGAAGAAGCATAGACATGATCAGATTAAAGTAAATAAAATGTTTCTCAGCCTTTGTTTCTTTTAAAAGATAACTATCCTGAGGTATAAGTGCTACAATATATTGTAAGGTTAATTATATATGTAAAAGTAAAACCTGTGAAATGATAGTGAAAATGACAAAGAGGGAGAGAAATCTTAACTTGGTACGGTTCTCACTGACACAGGAAGTGTGAATACCTTAGAAGAATATTTAAAAACTTTTAAAAGTGTGTAATTAATAAGAGCAGAGATTAAAAATGGGAGTAGGGTCAATTATTCTCCTAAAAAATAAGGAAGAATTAGAAAAGAATCAAAGAAAAATTCAGACAAATTAGAAACAAATAGAATAATGACAGATCAACAATACCAGTATTTTTAGGAAATCTAAGTAGTAGAAAAAACATCATTGAAAAGAACAGATTGTCAAAATGGATGGGAAATCATCAATCACTATATGCCCTTTAAATGCCTCTTTAAAAGTAAAGATATAGACAGGGTCCAAAGTAAAAGCATAGAACTAGGCATGCCATACAAACACTAAGAGAATGTGGGAGGACATTTGTATCTGGAAAAATGTGTTTTGTCCAAATAATTTTAAACCAGGAATATAGATGTAATAAAAGTTTCATAACATTTGTGCAGATGTAAATATATCAAAAAGATATCACAACCCTAAATTTTATGCAGTGAACTTAGAGATTTTTAATGTGTAACACCCAAACTGATAAAGGACAAATAGAGAAACCCAAAATTTTATTGAGATACTTAAACCCCTATTTGTAGCAACTAATGGTGGAAAAAAGAAAACAAAACAGAAAGTCATTAAAAAACAATGGAATGAACAATGTTTAGGTTATGAAAGACCTTAGGGATTGGAACATGATTGAATTAGTTACATGATTTCAACATGCTGGCATTTTGATATTTAGCCATTTCATGATCACAATCTTTTTATTCAATATTATGTATTAATTTATCTATTCCCTCACTATTTTTGAATATCTATAGTGAGATAATTACTATTTTAGAATGTACTAACCCTCATGGAGCATGTGTTTAACTATAGTCTTAATTCTAACTTCATGTTTTACTAGTAGGTACTAAATATGTACTAAATAGAAATAAAATTATCATCCTACATTGTAAGAGAAGAAATATAATTTTGGAAAAAATACATCTGTTTTCTTTAATGTTTAAATAAAACTTAAGTAAGAGGATTTTAAAACATTATTTTAAAAGTAATACAAAGATAATGGTAGGAATGTCCTTGAACAAAATGGAGAAGATTTCCTATTTCAATTAAACTGCAATTGTTTCCTTACTCTCTTTTGTAGTCTATTAATTTTTCCCCTAATGGTTTCAATACTTGTACATAACAAGGCTTTTTTATTGAGTTTAAGATTGCTAAAAATTAATGCCTCAGCTCTCCCATTAAGATTGATACTTATCTCTTACAACCTCACTTACTGAAAGTTAAATCTTCATCGAGATGAATCATGCATCTGACATTTATGCTTTCAGAAATGTTAGCAAAATTGATATGATACTGGTAATAATTATGATATTAAATCATACTTATATGCTTTGTTCATTCTAAATTGCTAAACATTTTTTAAAATTAGAAACTTTTTATTCAACTGGATAAAGATAATAATTTTCAAATTTTATCATGCAGAACTGTAGCAAAAGAATGCTTGAAAATTTTTTTCAGCCATTAGAAGGAATGGCTATTAGAAGGAATAGTATTTCCATGTTTTATCAAATTTAACCTTCATACAGTTCAGCATGAGATTCTGCCCTCATGGAGTTCACTCAACAATTCACTAGTAAGATGCTTGTATACTCCACAATAGTTTGATTCTTCATTATGTTTATTGTTTTTCCAGTATCAACTATGGGCATTAGTTGCAAAGCCATGTTAGCAACAATTACTAGGGCTTAATTGTAATTTCAACACTTCTTTATTAAATTCCTGCTTTGTTGAGTTGTAGTATGTCAGTCATATTCATGGGAAGAGATAATTTTTTCTTAACCAATGTAACTTTAAAGGAATTGAATCCAAAATATATAAAGAAATTCTGTAAATTAATTAAGACAGGTAATCCAAAAGGAACGTGGCCAAAAGTCTTGAATAAACATTTCACAGAGAAGAAAAGGTAATAAACCTATGAAAAATTGGCTTAACTGCAAGAAAATAAAAGTCAACACCACACAGATTGTTAATAATTTGGAACTGTGAGGGAAGCAAATGTTGCAAAGAGAGTAGAACAAGCTCATCCATGTACACTGCTGGCAGAAATATGGCATAAACTATCTAGAAAACGATTTGGCATCATCTTTATAAAAATGTATTTGAATTTTAAATACATGCTACATAATACATAAAATAACATAACGTGTGCTTGGTTCAAATTCCAAAATACTACATTAATATGAAAGTAAATCACTAATAATTTTCCAATTTTTGTGTGGATTTTTTCCATTATATATATATATATATATATATATATATATATATATATTTAAAATATAAATATGACTTGTTTTTTTTTCCTCAAAATGAAGGTATTGGTTACCTCTTGTCAGTGAAGAGAATCCATGAAGAAGATAAAGTTGTTTCACTGACATTCATGATATTCTCTTCTTATATGGGTATCTCAATGCATATAGTGGTTTTGGTAGCATGTTTTATTGTCACATACCACAGATTATATTTTTATTTGCATTTAATAATGCTAAACATGAAATTTTTAAGTTAGAATGAAAGAGAAAAGAAAAATATTTAGGGTGTGCATGTGTGTTTGTGCACAGGTGCACATGTGTGTGTAACTTTAATTTAATTGTGAATATTCTAAGAAATGCAATTTAAAATAAACAGTGAAAAAGGTTTGGCAGTGTCCTTTTTCTTTCTCCCTCTCTTACCCCTGCACTGCATGCCTAAGTTTGAAGAGGTAAACATACAAAATGGTCATTTGAAAACTTGAAGAAAAATCAAACACAACCTTTTAAAAACAGTATGGTAAATGCTTAAGAGAATGAGCTTGAGGATGGTGATCCTAAGCTCCACCTTTTGTTAACTTAATGATCCTGGAAAAATCACTCAGCTTCTCTGAGCCTTAGAGCCTGAATTTGTAAACTGGATTTAATAATTATAATTAAATAATTATAATAATAAACTCCTCATGGAGTTTCTTTAGAATTAAATGACATATACAAAAGACGTGTAACAGAATCTGATATATATAGTATGTGCTAAATAGTTGTTTGCAATTATTAATATCACCATGGAACATCAGCATATGCAGAAAATTCTATCCATCAATTTGAGGGAATGGAACAAACTCTATAATAACAAAATATGTTGCTTGCTGCATGGAATGGGCTGTAATTGAGATTATTCAATGCAATTAAATATATTGCAAAGAATACATCCAGGTATAACCTAACTTTTCAACCTAATTGATTCTTATTCTAGAGAAATAGCAAGACAATTCTATAAAAACTACTTGTAAGATTAGAAAATTATTCTGGGGTAGGAAAAAAGATCAGAATTAATTTACTAAAAGCGATCATAAAATAAATGATGAGAATTGAGATTCAAATATTAAATATAGGGGATAAAATAAATTGTATGTTATTTTTTCAAATGCACTAACAAAATTCAATAGAACAATATATACAGAACTCATGTTATTTGATAACTTTGAAATTATATTTTTAATATCAATTTTATTTTCTTATTTTAAGCATCTAAAAATCCATGAACCTTTCCTTTTTTTAAATTTAAGTTAAATTTATTTTAAATGGCACATAAAAACAAAAACCGTGTGCATATTTGTGGAGTCCCATGTGATGTTTTGGTATATGCCTACATTGTGTAATGTGTAAATTATGTTAAACGTCTTCTCAAAAGAAAATTACTTATTTGTGGTGAAAACATTCAAAATTCTTTATTCTGGTTTTTTTTTGAAATATATTCACATCATTATTGCTTGTAGAGAACCTACTGTGCCACAGTGACCAGACTGTCTTATCCTATTTAACTGTAACAGTACACATTTCTTCCATTACCAAATCCGCTCTCCCTGGTCTCTGATAACCATGGTTCTATGCTTAATTTCTCTGTGGTTGTTTTAGATTTCATGTATGAATGAGAAGACACACACTTATCTTTCTGGGCCTGACTTATTTCACTAAACATAGCAATCTCCAATTCCATCCTTGTGGTCACAAAAGACAGAATTCATCCTTTTTATGACTGCATAGCATTCCAATGTGTACGTGTATCACATTTGTTTTATGTGATAATCAATTGATGACACAGGTTGATTCCACTTTTCTGGTTGTTGTGAAAAGTGCTGAAATAAACGTGGGAGTGCACGTAACTCCTTCATAGACTGGTTTCAGTTCCTCCAGATATATAGCCTTTAATAGAATTGTTGAATCATATGGAAACTCTATTTATAATAGAATAACAGAATTAAGAATAGAATTAATACAATTATTAATAGTAAATCCCATGCAGTTTTCCCTATTGACTTTACTAATTTACATTTCCACCAACAATGGAGAATGGTTCTGTCTTATCCACAACCTTATTATCCAATGATAACAGATCCAGTGTAGTTTTAGGGTTTTTTTAATAATAACCATTTTACCAAGGATATTTTCTTGATTTTTATTTAAATTTCCCTAATGACTTAGTTATGAGGAATAGTTTTTCAAGTACCAATTGGTCATTTGTGTGTCTTACATTGAAAAGTATCTTTATATTGCTCATTTTCTAATCTTTTTTTGTTGTTATTGAGCTTTTAGAGATGTTTACTCTGAATTATAACTCCTTATTAGGTGCATAGTTTGCAAATATTTTCTTCCACTTTCTAGATTGTGTCTTTGTCCTAATGACTTCATTTCCTGAGCAGATGTTTGCTAGTTTAAGATAATCCCTTTAGCTATTCTTGCTTTTGTTTTCTATGCTTTTGGGGTCTTGTCCAAAAAATCCTTGCATATTCCAATTTCCTGAAGATACTTTCTATGGTCTCTTCTAATAATTTCATAGTTTCAAGTCTTACATGTTTTAAGTTGATTTTTGTAACTGGTAAGAGATAGGGTCTAGTTTTATTCTTCTGCGTACAACGTGAAATTTTCTGCCACCATTTATTGAAAAGACTTCTACTGTCTATGCCTGTTATTAAAACCATTGTTGAAAATTAGTTGGCTGAAGATGTATGTGTTTACCTCTATGACATCTATCCTTTTCTTTTGTTCTATGTCTATTTTTATGTCAATACTCGTCTATTTAAATACTACAGATTTGTAGTATATTTTGAAATCAGGATGATATTACCTTCTCTTTTTCTTTGTTGCTCAAGATTGCTTCAATCACTCCAGGTTTTTTATGGTCCCATACAAATTTTAGGATTATTTTTCGAGTTCTGTAAAGAATGTCATTGGAATTTTGAAAGGGATTGCATTGAATCTGTAGATTGTTTTGAATAGCACAAACATTTTAACATTATTGATTCTTAAATGCATGAACATAGGATGTCTTACCTGTGTGTGTGTGTGTGTCCTCCTAAATTTCTTTTACCTTTTTTTAAAATGATTTTCATTGTAGAAATATTCCACCTCTTTGGATAAATTTATTCTCCAGCATTATGGTTTTTGTAGCTCTTTTAAATGAGATCGTTTTTTAAATTTCTTTTCAGATCATCTGCTATTAGTGTGTAGCAATGTTACTGATTTTCTATATTTATATCGTGTCCTGAAAATTTGCAAAATTTGTTAAATTAGTTTTTAAAATTTTTCTGTTAGAGTTTTTAGGGTTTTATTACCTAACATCATGTCATATATGAACACAGACAATTTCATTTTTCCTACTTGGATGTCCTTTCTTTCCCTTGCTTGATTGCTCTGGCTAGGACTTCCAGTACTATGATGAACATATATGGTAAAAGTGGACATGCTTGTCTTGTTCCAGATCTTAGAGAAGTTTCAGCTTTCTCCCACCACAATCGTGTTAGCTATTGGGTCATCACAAATGGACTTCATTATGTTGAGTTATGCTCCTTCTATTGCTAATTTTTTCTACATTGTGAAGGTTGAATTTTACCAAATGCCTTTTCTTCATGTAATGAGATAATAACATGTTTTTTGTACTCCAGTCTGTTGACATGATTTTTCATGTTTATTGATTTGCATGTGTTGCTCCACTCTGGCATTTCTGATGGGAATCCTACTCCATCATAGTGAATGATCCTTTCAATGTGCTACTGGATCTGCTTTGTTAGTATTTCACTGAGGTTTCTGCATCTGTGTTTACTAAGAACGTGTGCCTGTCATTTTCTTTTTGGTGGCATCCTTGTCTAATTTGGTATCAGTGTAATGCTTGGCTCATAGTAATGGTTTGGAAGAAATCTTTCTCCTTCAAATTTTGAAAATAATTTAAGAAAATTTGGTAACTGATAATTTTTAAATCTTTGGTACAATTTAACAGTGAAGGCATGTGGTTCTGAACCTTAATGATAGATTTTTTTATTACTGATTCAGTTGTGTTACTTATTATTAGCCTGCACAAGTTTTCTATTTATTCATGAATTAAACATGATAACATGCATTTGTCCAGGAATTTGTCTATTTCATCTAGACTATCAAATATGTTGATATATAGTTGTTTGTAATAATCTCTAATGATAGTTTGTCTGGCTCTTTATTCACATTTGATTTTATTTATTTGAGGTTTCTTCATCTTTTTCTTAGTCTAAGTAACTTTCTGCTATAGTGTTTACCTTTTTGAAGAGCCAGTGATTTGTTAAACTGATCTTTTGTATTGTTTTTAGTCATTAATTTATTTTTTAATTTCTGCTGTGATATTTATTAGCTATTCTTTTTACTAACTGTGACTTTGATTTTACTGTGAGTTTGTTTTTTTTTCTTTCTTGTTTAGCCCTTTAGTTGCAACAATAGTTTTTGTTACTGTTTTAGAGATATTTCTACTATTTTGATATGGGCATTGGTTGCTATAAACTTCCCTTATGGTGTTTCTTCTGCTGTTTGTATATACTACATCTTGATTTTTCATTTGTTTCAAAAATTTCTAAAATTTTCTTCTTTATTTCACCCTTGATCCATTGGTTATTCTAGAGCACACTGTTTCATTTCCATATACTTGTATATTTCCAAGTTTTATTTTGTTACTCATTTCTAATTTTATTGCATTGTCATCAAAAATAGATTGGTTCTATTACCTTTTTAAAATTTAATTTGACATGTTTCATGACCAATTATATGGTATATGTAGGACAATGTCAGGGCATGGATGAGAGCAATATATAATCTGCAGCAACTGGATAGAATGTTCTGGAGATGTATGTGAGGGCCACTGGCCTAGAGTGCTAAACTTAGCTCTGCTGTTTCTTTGCCAATTTAAAATTTGGATGATCTGTCCTTGATCAGATTAGAATGTTAAAGTCCCTATTCATATCGTATTGAAGTCTATTTCTCCCTTTACATCTATTAACTCTTGCTTTATGTATTTGAGTGCTCAATACTGAGCACATACACATTTTGAATTTTTATATTTTCTTGCTGAATTGACCCCATTATCATTATATAACGCTATTCCCTTTCTCCTATTTATTGGATATTGTATTCATGGAATATTTTATTCCCTTCCTTTTAATCTGAAGGTCTTTGCTATCAGAAATTTTAATGCCCCTCTATGAGAGGTAATGCTAGCCCAGGCACACAGTTTTTGTCCCTTTCACATGGATAAGTTTCTTCCTCATATCATTCCCTTGCAATGATTTTTAAATAGTACTCACAATATTCACTTTTGATGTTCTTAACTCTGAAAAGAAGGACAATTGTTCCATCTGAGACAGAATAATAGATCAGTCATGTCTGGTGCCATAAGAAGTTTTCATAGGATTCTCCCTACGCAGCTGGAGAAGTTCTGCAGGAAATTCAGAAAGTGGAAAGTGTGGAATATTTATAGCCTTGTTGGTTTCGCAATTGCTTGCTCATCCATGTCTTGTCTGATTTTACTGGTTTACATGACTTTAGTCAATATTTAACCTTTGTCTGCAAATGTTTCAGTTTTATTTCTTTTTATATATATGTCTTTCTCTATGCTGCATGTTAGTTGTTTGCCCTAAATTTCAGTTCTCTGGTGAATTTAAGAAAACTCATATTACCCAATGTTGGTTGGAATGTAAACCAGTATAGCCATTATGGAAAAGCAAATGGAGGTTCCTCAGAAAATTAGATGTAGAATTACTATAAGATTCCACTTCTAGGAACATATCCAAAGGAAATAAAATTGACATATCAAGCAGATACCTGCATGACCATGTTTTTTGCACCCTTATTAATGATAGCTAAGACATGGAATCAATTGAGTTATCCACTGGGGATATATGGATTAAAAATATGTTATAAATGAATAATAGAATATTATTCAGACATGTAATTACTATGATTCTGCTTTTTGCAGTAAAATGTGAGGACATTATGTTAATGTCCTCCAATGGAAGAACATGGTGTTAAATGAGATAAGCTGGGCATAGAAACTCACATGTAGAAGCTACAAAAATTTTCTTATAGAAGATAGTAGAGTAATGATAACTAGAAGCTAAGAAATGTAGGGGGATGGAAATTAAATGGAGGACAAATAATGGGTCCTAAAATAGGTAGGAGGAATAGTCTATTGTTCTATAGCACAGTAGAGTAACTGAAGTTTAAAACAACTTCTACATTTGGAACTAGAAGAGAGGAGCTAATAGGCTCCAATCACAAGAAAATGATAAAAGTTCAAGGAGATGAAAATGCCAGTTACCCTGATTTCATTTTATACACTGTATACATGGATTGGACTATCATACCCTACCCCATTATATGTTCAATTATGTATGAATTAAGATTGAAAAAGCTAACTGGAATTGGTGGTGCATGCCTATGTTCTCAGAATTTTGAAATGTTCTGGCAGGAGGATTCGAGTTTGAGGCTAACCTCAGCAATTTAGAGAGACCTCACAACTTAGCAATATCCTATCTCAAAATTAAAAAACAAAATTTAAAAAAGAGACTTAAGATGTAATTTTGTTGTAAAATGCCTCTGAATTCAATCGCCAATACCCTGCATCAAAAAAAAAAAAAAAAAAAAAAAAACAAAAAGACACCAAGGCATTAACATGGAATCTGCCATCTTTTTTCATACATGTAACTGTTTGAACTAAGATCTAAGAACTACAATAGTTTAATTTTTTTCTCGTAGTTGTATCATATCTATAATGAGGATCTATGTCCATTAACTGCTTTATCCATTGGTTACCAGGCTATTTTAAGTGTCTTGGCATGCCAGTAAATTTTACTGTTACTTTGTTGAGTGTCTGATATATGTTGTATTCCTTTAAAATAGGTTATGTTTGTTTCTCCTACAGTTAAATTCAGATCACCTTGATCACCAAGAGGTCTGTTTGAGTTTTGTTATCTTAGAGTGGCCTTCACTAATTCACAATGCTGTGGCCCTGCCTCAAGTGCTGAGAGGAAAACCTCTCTGCCCTTTTTCTGTTCAGAGCTCAACAACTCCCCTGCCAGCAAGTGCTCTCTAGTTTTCTGCTTGCATCTTCCATGTCCTTTTTTCACTTGACCTTTGGGGTTTAATTCTACTCATGTAGCGCCTAGTACTTGGCAAATATTCACAGAATTCCTGAAGCAGATTGTGGTATTCTTTTTCTGCATAATTCCCTTTTTTTGTAAACTCTGTCCCCCAATTTTAATTCATCTCGTCCTCACCAAACTCGAAACTCAGCTCCTAGTAAACGACGCATAGTTTGTTGGTGTTTTTTCTCCACAAAATTCCCTCAGAAAACAAGTAGTTATAACTTACCCTGCTTGTGTTTTTCCTTCCTCCAACAGGTCATAATCCTTCACCCATGGATTTCTAATTACTGAAAGCACTTTCTACATTTTATTCATCTTTATAATTCTTTATGGCAGGAGGTGAGGTTTGATCTTTTTTGCTCCATCCTGGCTGTAAGCAGAATTATGGAAGTTTTCTAAAAAAATGACATTTTATATTTCATCCCTCACTCAGCATCTTTAGTATTTGTGACACAGAATCTAGTAAAATATTAAATGCAATTATTACAAAATCTATATTTACTTGCTTTTATCTATTGACATTTTTATTATCTTATGGAACACAGTTAATTCCACATGTTCCATATAGAACTGTTTGCACATAACCTATTAAAATGAATGTTAGGGTTTATCATTTTAGGGGTACTCTAAGGAAAAAAGCAAACTCTAAATGTCAATATAATATGTTTATAAATTTTCATGAAAAATTATTATGCCAGGTGTTTATAAGCCTCCTATGAATGATGTAACTTTAATTTTTGACTAGTTCACTGCCTTCATATTAAATGCTTTAAATTTTTTAAAAACTGCAATTTCCATAGTAGTTAAAATACCAACACTTTTTTAGAGGGTCTAAGGGTTGATATTTCTGAATCTTATATCACAAATGACAATCAATGAAATGTTTCCATTGATAAATAATTTTCAATTTTTCTCAGATTACTAAACTAATTCAAAATTGTAAAATATTTGTAGGTAATTATATTTTTAATTCACATTTTTTTGTGACTCTAGATATACTTGAAATGAAAAAATAATGTCTATTTTAAATCCATCTCAGTCTTCGAAAACTATAATATACAGAGTAAGCACGGGAAGATGTACAGGCTAAGTATTTGTAAAAATAGCATTGTTTGATGCTCAATTTTCTTGGCTAAGAAAATTACTAACAAACCACAGGTGTGCTTTGCATGTGTTGATGAAAAGTGTGTGGGCTGATTATAACTTGACTTTTAAATGCTTGGTGTGTTCACTCAAGCTTGCCAATATCTAATTGCTCTATGTTTAGGCACTTTATTATTATGCCTGATTCTAAAGTCCTCTGATCAGAACTGACACATGATATAGATGTATTTTACAGTTCTCAGAGTGTTCTTAGTATTTGAAGAATGTCGAGAAGGAAGCCCAGCAAAGAATAATCTAAGGGAAATAGCAAATTATATGAAATTCTTCTCTTAAAAGAGTTTTGGTGATGGCCTTGTATTGTACAGATTTCAGTTTGGAAAAAAATTTATAAGTTGGTTAAGAGTATTAGCAATATTATTTATGCAGTAACTTGTAGTGTGAAGCTATCCAACAAAAATGAAATCATTAACTTCTGCTAGTAACATACTAGGAATTTAGGCAAAATCTTAAGAGTAAAGTTTTAAATAAATTTTCATGTTAGCTGTAATTACCTATTTTGAATTTTGGCCAACTTAGACACAAACAAATAAAAAATTAATATCAGGATGATAACTTAAATTAGCAAGTAAGTTAGGCCTAAAAAATAAATACCAAAGTCATGAGGATATGAATTAATTATAGAAATATTTTTCTCTTCTAGTAGCTAAGTTCCATCGAGAGAGCAAACATTCATATTTCTATATTTTCATGAGGTGTGGGTCAAGCTAATTTAACTGTTTTAATGACAAATGCAGTAAATAAAAATATATAAATATAATCCAGAATGTTTAGTAAGTGTGGTTTAAAACACCATATACTCTGGTTCAAATCCTAGCCCGGTTTCTTATTATCTGTGCAACAAATTTCAAAACTGTGTTTAGTAGCATTTCATCGTTTTCACAAAAATACTAACAAGAACAGCTTAGAGGAGGAAAGGTTTATTTTGGCTCATAGTTTTAGAGAATTTGGTTCATAATCAGCCACCTCCATTGCTCTGGGCTTGAGGTAAGACAGAGCATCATGGTGGAAGAGTATGGCAGAGGAAAGCTGCCCAGCTTGTGACAGCTGAGAAACAGAGAGTGGTGGGAATGGGTCAGAGACAGATTTAGTCCCAAGGCCGTTCCCCCGGTGACAAGTCATGCTGCACCTGGCCGTTGTTTTCACCACTTCCTGGCAAGTTCATTGAAGTTACTAATTCATCAGATGGATTAATTCACTGCTATAGTCAGAGCCTTCAAGATCCAAAGATTACCTAAAAACCCTATCCGCTGAATCTTGCTGCATTGGGGATCATACTTTCAAAGCATGAGATTTGGAGGGGTACATTCAAGAACTAAGCCATAAAAAAGACACTTCTGAATGTAGGTCATATTCTGAAGTAAGAATTAATACAGAAGCCGAAAAATGTTTTCATAATTTAGCAGAATTTTGAGTGGTGTTTGAGCAGCAATCTTAGAGAACAGCTGGAAATTTCCAAGCAGACCTAGAAAAACACAGAAACAGACAAGTTCTAAGGTATCAGAGCACTGTTAAGGCTATGAATAATTATGGAACCAAAATCTAGACAGGAATCCAGGGAGATGAATAGGGCTTTGAAGTCTGCTTTTGCCTGAAGACACGTACTTTTCCCAATATCACAGGTGAGGGTTTGAGAAACCAAGCACATGCTTTGAGAAATCCTTAGGATCAGAGGGATAAATGTTGCATCTCAGGGCTAAAAGAGGATTCAGGACCTTGACAATCAACCATATTTTGAGTTTTTACCCCCAAATTTTACACTATAGTAGTAAGAATAAGTGCAAAATAATATTAGCTCATAAGTAACTGGAGTTTATTTTAGAATCGGCAGAGTTATTTGGATAGAGGTGATATTAGACCTTGGATATTCTAGTCACTTTGCAGGAGTGAGAATATATCTTCTCTAATCAAGAAATAATCAGGCAGCCTCTATCAAAATGTTATAAAATAGATACATTTTATTTATCAAAAAAGTTTTTCATATGCAATATGCAGGACAAGATTTTTTAAATTAGTCATGCAAAGGAATAAAAGGATTAATATAACACAAACACAAAAATAGATAAGAAAAACAGAAGGTTAATACAACCAAAAAGCAGCATAAAGTGATTGTTAATATTTTCATATTTCAAAAATATATTTTAAATGTGGTAATTATAGAACTGAAATCTACACTATCACAATGAATTGGTTTTAAAGCCCTTTAAAAGAAGTTTAATGACTTCAAAGAAATTACTTCAGTTCCTGTATTCATGTCCCTTTATGAAGCAATTGTAAAGCTCTCTGTCAGAACCTGGAGTATATTTCCCCAGACTTGACTGTGGGCTGGTCTCATTATTCACTCTAACCAATAAGTGAATCAGAAGTAATGCCATACCAGTATGACCTGCCTGGAATGGCAAAAGACCTCAACAGACTTTTCCTGCTTTTAGTATCTTCAAAATACTATGAAATTGTCATGTGCAAAACCAAGTATACTGTCATGGACAATGCCGGACTATATGGAACTGTGATATACTGTTCTACCTGAGGTCTTTCTAACTCAGTCTGCCCAAACCAGCAACTGTCTGCAAAAACTTGAAAGAATGTAGCTGAGACCAGAAGAATCGTTCAGACTGAACTGATGACACTCATACTTAAGTCAAAAAACACATTGTTGTAAGGCCAACAAATGTCGGCAGGGTTTGGTCTGCAGTAAGAGCTAAAAAATATATTGCTAAATGCACATCAAACTGAGTTTTTTAAAAGGTAAAAATTTAGAATATGAAGAAAAACTACCTCTCATTCACCAATGCTATGAGTATAAATTGCTAGAAGGACTCTGTGAGATTTTTTGGACATTTTCTATTAGGTATGTACATATTTATTTAATTTAAAATTTAATTAAATTTAATTTAATATACATATGTATACTTGAATAAAAGAACAATGTAACTATGAGAATTATAATTCTCAAATGTACATGCATGCACCAAATAACATATACCCAAAATGTTCATAGCAACAAACCAAACATTCATGATAAAGTGCAGATTCATATGTTGTAACTTTGTATGGAAAGAAAATGAATAAACCATTGCTACCTGCAACACAATGCATTTCTCTCACAGATAGTTGAGATTAGCACACTATGTAATTTATTTTGCATTTATACAAATGTCAATAATTAAACTAATCTATTAATTAAAAGTTGTGAGAATTAATGATATGGAGAGATCATTGAAAGGGTTTCTTTGATTCTAGTAATGTTCTCTTTCTCAATGTGGTGGGATGTTTCATGAATGTGTTGTTCCCCTCAGGAAAATGATTGAAATGTACTCTTAAGGTGTATGTGATATTCTTTATTTCTTATGCAATTTCAATTGAACAGAGTTTAATGTTCTAATGTAATTCATTAAAATGAATACATTCATCTAATTAAAATATCTTAATGCATCTATAATGGTGTAGCTAAGAAGCATCATTTGTAAACCATCTTACAGAACTACAGATGACAGAAACATTTTGACACCTCAATAGATAATAGATTCTGCTATTATTTTACCCTTTCCCTGTCCCATTTGGAAATTTTTATGAAACTTAACAAAAAAAAAGAGCCATTTTTTCTAGACATATTTTGTTTCCTTGCTTTAGATTCTGCCATTATCGATTATCCAATAAATCGTGTGTTTTAGTCAGCTTTTTTACTGGAATGACTAAAAGAATCTGACCAACACAATTATAGAAGAGGAAAAAATTATTTGTGGGCTCACAGTTTTAGAAGTCTGAGTCCATAGAAAGTCACTTCCATTCCTAGGGACTTGAAGTGAGGCTGAATATCATGGTGCGTATGTGGCAAAGGGAAGCAGCTCACATGAGATCAGGAAGCAGAGGGACTTCACTAGTCAGGTACAAATACATAGCCAAAGCCACACCCAGTACCAACCTCCTTCAGCCTCACCCTACCACTTTGGTTACCACTTGGTTAATCTCAGAGGATTAAGTCATTGATTGGGTTAAGACTCTTACAACCCAACCATTTCTCCTCTGAACCTCCTTGCATTGTCTCACATGTGACCTTTGGGGGAACACCTCATATCTAAACCATAACATCATGTTTACAAGTGTAATCATATCTCCCTTAAATGTCCTCTATACTCCTCTTGGATAAGCTAGTCATGAATGCTGGTTGAGTACGTATTGTTTGTCAGACATTTTTCTGGGAGCAGGTTATACAAGAGAGAACAAAATACATAACAGATTTGTTTCACTTTGCTCTCCTGGTAGAAGGAAATAGTCAAATGCATATGGCAAGATAATATATCAAGATGTGATTTTTTGAGGGAGGTTTCAAGATGGCGGACTAGAGGGCGCCTGCATTTCATGTTGCTCCAGGACTCAGGATTCAAAAAGGAGATATTGAGAGACTTGGGACCAACTCAAAGCAGGCAGGTGAGTCTCTCCCGTTAGGGAGGCGTCCCGGATGGGCAGTAGTCCTGGAACGCAGGGAACTTTGTGAAGTAGAGCTGCCCAATGAGACACCCCTCCCCCCACTGAAGCAGTGAACTGGTACAACTGGGAGCATCGTAGAGGAGGCCACTCAGCACAGCGCTTGGACTCAGAGCAACCACTGGGGCTCCGGGTGGCTACCCAGAGGAGGAGCTGCAAGGCAAGCTGTTTGGACTCAGAGCGACTGCTCCTGAACGCTGGGGCCTGCCTGGAGGAGGAGGAGGAGGAGCGCGGCAGGTCGCTTTGACTCAGAGTGACTGCACCAGAGCTACAGGTGGTTGCCAGAGGAGGAGCTGCGCGGCGAGCTGTTTGGACTCAGAGCGATCGCTCCTGAACACCAGGGCCTGCCGAGAGGAGGAGGGAGGAGCATGGCGGGTCACTTGGACTCGGAGTGACTGCATCAGAGCTCCAGGCGGCTGCTCAGAGGAGGAGGCGAGTGGTGAGTTGTTTGGACTCAAAAGGACCGCTCCTGAACACTGGGGTCTGCCCGGAGGAGGAGAACGGTGGGTCGCTTGGTCTCGGAGCAGCCATATCAGAGCTCCAGGTGGCTGCCCGGAAGAGTCGTGTGGCGGGTCGCTTGGACTCAGAGCGACTGCTCCTGAACACCCGGGGGGCTACCGGGAGGAGGAGGAGGAATGGGACAGGTCACTTGGACTTGGAGTGATGGCCCAGGGCTACGGGCAGTTGGCGGGAGGAGGAGGCGCGCAGTGAGTTGCTTGGACTCCTAGTGACCGCACTGGAACACCAGGCGGCTGTCCAGAGGAAGAGGTCACTGGGGCTCAGAGCTACTGTATGGGGCTCCAAGTGGCTGCTCAGAGGAGGGGCTGCATAGCCAGGCGATTAGGTGCAGAGCAGGGTCCCAGGACCTAGGAGGCTTCTTGGTGGAAGAGCCGCACAGAGACATGCTTAGGGGTGGAACAAAGGTTCCAGGACTGTGGGCAGATTCTCTGAGGAGAGGCAGCCTAAGGAGACATGTCTGTGAAGGGTAAGGCTCCCAGGCCCAGGAGGTAGGTCTGGGCCCCTGGGAACGTTGCAGAGGAAGGCAGCCCAGCCCAGGCGGTAGTTGTAGATTGAGGGGAACCTCTAGGAGGGGAACTGACCAGCGAGACCTCCCAACTGGGTGAGTCTTCCCTGTCAGATGAGGTTTTCCCACAAGGATGGTAAAACCAGAGACACAGGCACAATCAGGCCTTGCCTCATCCCGCAGCCTAGTCCCCCTTTGGATGACCATTGGTCAACAATGGAGGTACCTCTGCCCACTAGCAGGGAATATACCACACCTGAAGGCCACCACCCCTAGAGAGGCAGCTTCCTTGTGGAGCACCGCATTATCAACTTCCTCCAAGACTGCAGGCTACTGAAGGCTAAGAGGGGATATACTAGAAATCTTCAGGGACATTATAAGTCAATAGAGGAAATCTGCAATATCTTAGCAGTCCACTGATACCTGAATAATATGAGAAAACAAGGGAAGAAAATGACCCAAACAAATCTAGATGTTACATCAATAAAATCCAATGACAGCATGGCAGAAGAAATGACAGAAAGGGAGTTTAGAATATACATAATTAAAATGATCAGGGAAGCAAACGATGAGATGAAAGAGCAAATGCAGGCATTGAATGATGAGATGAAAGAGCAAATGCAGGCATTGAATGATCACAACAATCAACACTTAAAAGAGCAAATACAGGAAGCAAAAGATCATTTCAATAAAGAGTTAGAGAAATTGAAAAAAAAAAAAAAACAGAAATCCTTGAAATGAAGGAAACAATAAACCAAACTAAGAACTCCATAGAAAGCATAACCAATAGGATAGAACCCCTGGAAGACAGAACCTCAGATATTGAGGACAAAATATTTAACCTTGAAAACAAAGTTGAACAAACAGAAGATGGTAAGAAATCATGAACAGAATCTCCAAGAACTATGGGATATCATGAAAAGGCCAAATTTAAGAATTATTGGGATTGAGGAAGGTTTAGAGAAACAAACCAAAGGAATGAACAATCTATTCAATGAAATATCAGAAAATTTCTCAAATCTGAAGAATGAAATGGAAAATCAAGTTCAAGAGGCTTATAGGACTCCAAATACACAAAATTACAACAGATCCACACCAAGGCACATTATAATGAAAATACCTAACATACAAAATAAAGACAGAATTTTAAAGGCTGTGAGAGAGAAGAAACAAATTACATTCAGGGGGAAACCAATACAGATATCAGCAGATATTTCAATCCAGACCCTAAAAGCTAGAAGGGCCTGGACCAACATTTTTCAAGCCCTGAAAGAAAATGGATGCCAACCAAGAATCTTATACCCAGCAAAACTTACCTTCAAATTTGATGATGAAATAAAATGCTTCCATGATAAACAAAACCTAAAAGAATTTACAAAAAGAAAGCCAGCATTACAGAACATTCTCAGCAAAATATTCCATTAGGAAGAGATGAAAAGCAAAGAAGCAAATCAGCAAAGGGAGGAATTATCCTAAGGGAACTGTCAAATAAAGGAGGAACCAAGTAGTGTCAAAAAATTAAATAAATTAATAAAAATGTAAAAAATGAACCAAATGACCAGGAACACAAATCATATCTCAATAATAACCCTGAATGTTAATGGCCTGAATTCATCAATCAAAAGACATAGACTGGCAGATTGGATTAAAAGAAAGATCCAACAATATGTTGCCTGCAAGAGACTCACCTCATAGAAAGAGATACCCATAGACTAAAGGTGAAAGGATGGGGAAAACATACCATGCACATGGACTCAGCAAAAAAGCTGGAGTATCCATCCTCATTTCAGATAATGTGGACTTCAAGCCAAAGTTAGTCAGAAGGGATAAAGAAGGCTATTTTCATATGCTTAAGGGAAGCATAAATCAGCAAGATATAACAATCATAAAAATGTATGCCCCAAACAGTGGCTTATCCATGTATGTCAAACAAATCCTTCTCAATTTTAGAAACCAAATGGACCATAACACAATAATACTAGGTGATTTTAAAACGCCTCTCTCACCACTGGACAGATCTTCCAAACAAAAATTGAACAAAGAAACCATAGATCTCAATAACACAATCAATAATTTAGACTTAACCAACATATATAGAAGATACCATCCAACCAAGAGTGAATACACTTTCTTCTCAGCAGCACATGGATCCTTCTCTAAAATAGACCATATATTATGCCACAAAGCTAATGTCAGCAAATACAAGAAGATAAAGACACTACCTTGTATTCTATCAGAT
>JAHUXG010007075.1:0-26837 GCA_020740815.1 Sciurus niger | reverse complement strand
GTGAGATTGATTCCCAAATACTTTCTTTTTTTCGAAGCTATTGTGAATGGGGTAGTTTTCCTAATTTCTCTTTCTGAAGATTCATCGCTTATATATAAAAATGCCTTCGATTTATGTGCATTGATCTTATATCCCGCTACTTTACTGAATTCACTTATGAGATCTAACAGTTTTCTGGTGAATTTCTTGATTCCTCTAAGTATACAATCAAATCATCAGCAAATAGGGATAGTTTGAGTTCTTCTTTTCCTATTCGTATCCCTTTAATTTCTTTGGTCTGTCTAATTGCTCTGGCTAGAGTTTCAAGGACGATATTGAAGAGAAGTGGTGAAAGAGGGCATCCCTGCCTTGTTCCAGGTTTTAGAGTGAATGCTTTCAATTTTTCACCATTTAGAATGATATTAGCCATGGGCTTAGTGTAGATGGCCTTTACAATGTTAAGGAATGTTCCACTATCCCTATTTTTTCTAGTGTTTTGAGCATGAAGGGGTGCTGTATTTTATCAAATGCTTTTTCTGCATCTGTCAGAAATAATCATGTGATTCTTGACTTTAAGTGTGATGTAGTGAATGACATTTATTGATTTCCTGATGTTGAACCAACCTTGCATCCCTGGGATGAAACCCACTTGATCATGGTGCACTATCTTTTTAATATGTTTTTGTATGCGATTTGCTAAAATTTTGTTGAAATTTTTGCGTCTCGATGTTCATTAAGGATATTGGTCTGAAATTTTCTTTCCTTGATGTGTCTCTGTCTGGTTTAGGAATCAGGGTAATATTGGCTTCATAGAACGAGTTTGGGAGGGTTCCCTCCTCTTCTATTTCATGGAATAGTTTGAGGAGTATTGGAATGAGCTCTTCTTTAAAGTTTTTGTAGAACTCGGCTGAGAACCCATCTGGTCCTGGACTTTTCTTTGTTGGTAGGCTTTTGATGACTTCTTCTATTTCATTACTTGAAAGTGGTCTATTTAAATTGTGTATGTCCTCCTCGTTCAGTTTAGGCAATTCATATGTCTCTAGAAACCTGTTGATGTCTTCGAAATTTTCTATTTTGTTGGATTATAGATTTTCAAAATAGCTTCTAATTATGTTTTGTATTTCAGTCGTGTCTGTTGTGATATTTCCTTGTTCATTCCGAATTTTAGTGATTTGGGTTTTCTCTCGTCTTCTCTTTGTTAGTGTGGCTAAGGTTTATCAATTTTGTTTATTTTTTCAAAGAACCAACTATTTATTTTGTCAATTTTTTGTATTGTTTCTTTTGTTTCAATTTCATTGATTTCAGCTCTGAGTTTAACTATTTCCTGTCTTCTACTACTTTTGGTGTTTGTCTGTTCTTCTTTTTCTAGGGCTTTGAGCTGTAGTGTTAGGTCATTTATTTTTTGAGTTTTACTTCTTTTATTAAATACGCTCCATGAAATAAATCTTCCTCTAAGTACCGCTTTCATAGTGTCCCAGAGATTTTGATATGTTGTTTCTTTGTTCTTGTTTTCCTCTAAGAATTTTTTAATTTACTTCCTAATATCTTCTGTTATCCATTCATCATATAATAGCATATTGTTTAATCTCCAGGTGTTGGAGTAGTTTCTGTTTTTACTCTTTCATTAATTTGTAACTTCAATCCATTATGATCTGATAGAATACAAGGTAGTGTCTCTATCTTCTTGTGTTTGCTGACATTAGCTTTGTGGCATAATATATGGTCTATTTTAGAGAAGGATCCCTGTGCTGCTGAGAAGAAAGTGTATTCGCTCTTGGTTGGATGGTATATTCTATAAATGTCTGTTAAGTCTAAATTATTGATTGTGTTATTGAGATCTATGGTTTTTTTGTTCAATTTTTGTTTGGAAGATCTGTCCAGTGGTGAAAGAGGCGTGTTAAAATCACCTAGTATTATTGTGTTATGGTCTATTTGGTTTCTAAAATTGAGAAGGATTTGTTTAACATATATGGATGAGCTACTGTTTGGGGCATAGATGTTTATGATTGTTATATCTTGCTGATTTATGCTTCCCTTAAGCAGTATGAAATGTCCTTCTTTATCCCTTCTAACTAACATTGGCTTGAAGTCCACTTTATCTGAAATGAGGATGGATGCTCCAGCTTTTTTACTGAGCCACGTTAAATGGTATATTTTTTTCCCCATCCTTTCACCTTTAGTCTATGGGTATCTCTTTCTATGAGGTGAGTCTCTTGCAGGCAACATATTTGGATTTTCTTTTTAATCCAATCTGCCAGTCTATGTCTTTTGATTGATGAATTCAGGCCATTAACATTCCAGGGTTATTATTGAGATATATGATTTGTATTCCCAGTCATTTGGTTCATATTTAAAATTTTTGACACATCTTGGTTCCTCCTTTATTTGACAGTTCCTTTAGGATAATTCCTCCCTTTGCTGATTTGCTTCTTTGTTTTTTATCTCTTCCTCATGAAATATTTTGCTGAGAATGTTCTGTAATGCTGGCTTTCTTTTGTAAATTCTTTTAGCTTTTGTTTATCATGGAATGATTTTATTTCATCGTCAAATTTGATGGTAAGTTTTGCTGGGTATAAGATTCTTGGTTGGCATCCATTTCTTTCAGAGCTTTAAAAATGTTGTTCCAGGCCCTTCTAGCTTTTAGGGTCTGGATTGAAAAATCTGCTGATATCCGTATTGGTTTCCCCCTGAATATAATTTGGTTCTTTTCTCTCACAGCCTTTAAAATTCTGTCTTTAATTTGTATGTTAGATATTTTCAAAATAATGTGCCTTGGTGTGGGTCTGTTGTAATTTTGTGTATTTGGAGTCCTATAAGCCTCTTGGACTTGATTTTCCATTTCATTCTTCAGATTTAGGAAATTTTCTGATATTATTTCATTGAATAGATTGTTCATTCCTTTGGTTTTTTTCTCTAAGCCTTCCTCAATCCCAATAATTCTCAAATTTGGCCTTTTCATGATATCCCATAGTTCTTGGAGATTCTGTTCTTGATTTCTCACCATCTTCTCTTTTTGTTCAACTTTGTTTTCGAGGTTAAATATTTTGTCTTCAATATCTGAAGTTCTGTCTTCCAGGTGTTCTATCCTATTGGTTATGCTTTCTATGGAGTTCTTAATTTGGTTTATTGTTTCCTTCATTTCAAGGATTTCTGTTTGTTTTTTTTTCAATATCTCTAACTCTTTATTGAAATGATCTTTTGCTTCCTGAATTTGCTCTGTTAACTGTCGATTAGTGCGATCGTTCAATGCCTGCATTTGCTCTTTCATCTCATCGTTTGCTTCCCTAATCATTTTAATTATGTACATTCTGAACTCCCTTTCTGTCATTTCTTCTGCCATGCTGTCGTTGGATTTTATTGATGTAACATCTAGATTTGTTTAGGGCATTTTCTTCCCTTGTTTTCTCATATTGTTCAGGAATCAGTGGGTCATTAAGATATTGCAGATTTCCTCTATCAACTTATAATGTCCCTGAAGATTGTTAGTATATCTCCTCTTATCCTTCAGTAGCCTGAAGTCTTGGAGGAGGTTGATAATGCAGAGCTCCACGAAGAAGCTGCCTCTCTGGGGTGGTGACCCTCAGGTGGCGTATATTCCCTGCTAGTGGGCAGAGGTGTCTCCACTTGTTGACCAATGGTCATCCAACGGGGAAGTAGGCTGCGGGCTGAGGCACGGCCTGTTTGTGCCTATGTCTCTGACTTTACTGTCCCTGTGGGAAAACCTCCCCCGGCCGGGAAGAGTCACTCGGTGGGGACGTCTCGCTAGTCAGTTGCCCTCCTAGAGGTTCCCCTCAATGTACAACTACCCCCTGGGCTGGGCTGTCTTCTTCTGCAACGATCCCAGGGGCCTGGACCTACGTCCTGGGCCTGGGAGCCTCACCCTTCGCAGGCCAGTCTCCTTAGGCTGCCTCTCCCAGAGAGTCTGCCCGCTGCCCTGGAAACTTTGCTCCGCCCCTGGGCGTGTCTCTGTGCGGCTCTTCCAGCAAGAAGCCACCTAGCTCCTGGGACCCTGCTCTGCACCAATCGCCTGGCTATGCAGCCCCTCCCCTGAGCCACCACCTGGAGCCCAGTACAATAGCTCCGAGACACAGAGACCCGCCACACACCTCCTCCTCCGGACAGCCGCCCGGTTTCCGACGCAGTCACTAGGAATCCAAACAACTCACTTTGGGTCTCCTCCTCCCACCAACCACCCGTAGCCCTAGGCCGTCACTCCAAGTCCAAGTGACCCGACCTGTTCCTCCTCCTCCTCCTTGGGGTAGCCCCCCGGGTGTTCAGGAGCGGTGGCTCCGAGACCAGGTGACTCACCACGCTCCTTCTCCAGGCAGGCCACCGGTGTTCCGGAGCGGTTGCTTTTAGTCCAATCAACTCACCACTCGCCTCCTCCTCTGGCAACCGCCTGCGGTTCTGATGCAGTCACTCACAGACTAAGCGTCCCACCGCTCTCCTCCTCCAGGCAGGCCACCAGTGTTCTGGAGCAGCTGCTCCGAGTTCAAACAGCTCGTCACGCAGCTCCTCCTTCGGCAACCGCCCGCAGCTCTGATGCAGTCACTCCCAGGTCAAACAACAAGCCACGCTCCTCCTCCTCCTCCGGGCAACCTCCCGGCACTCAGGAGCGCTGGCTCTGAGTTCAAACAGTTCACCACACAACTCCTCGTCTGGCAGCCGCCTGTGGTTCTAATGCAGTCATTCCCAGACCAAGCGTCCCGCCGTGCTCCTCCTCTTCCTCCGGGCAGTCCCCCGGCGCTCAGGAGCGCCCACTCTGAGTTCAAACAGCTCACCACGCAGCTCCTCCTCTGGCAACCACCCGTGGCTCTGATGCAGTCACTCCCAGACCCAAGCGACCCGCTGGGCCTCTCCTCCTCCTCCGGGCAACCCCCCGGTGTTCGGAAGCGGTCACTCTGGGTCCAAACAGCTCACCACGCAGCTTCTCCCCAGGCAGCCGCCCGGAGCCCCAGCGGCTGCTTGAGTCCAAGCGCTGTGCTGAGCCGCCTCCTCTACGATGATCCCAGTTGTCCGTGTTTACCGCTCCAGTGGGGGGAGGGGCGTCTCACCGAGCAACTCCACTTCACAAATTCCCTGCGTTCTGGGGCTACCGCCCCATCCGGGACGCCTCCCCAACAGGAGAGACTCACCCGGCAGCTTTGAGTTGGTCCCAAGTCTCTCACTATCTCCTCTTTTGAATCTTGCGTCCTGGAGCAGCGTGAAATGCAGCCGCCCTCTAGTCCGCCATCTTGGCCCGCCTCCTACCCAGTCTTATAACCTTACCTGGCATGACATTTACATAATCATGCCCAACACCCTAACCCCTGAGGAATGCAGGAGAGTCTGGGAACAGGCGCGCAATTATGCAGATGACATTCATCATTCGACCCCAACCCATCCCATTGGGGCTGAAGCAGTACCAAATAGAGAGCCCCAGTGGGACTATAATACTGAGGCTGGGTGTCTACAGCGAGATAGGTTTCAAACTTGCATCCTCGCAGGTCTATGAAAAGCTATTAAACCCATTAACTATGATAAACTTCAGGAAGTAATACAGGACAAAGATGAAAACCCGTTAGCATTTCTAAGCTGCCTTACAGAGGCCATGCTTAAGTACACCAACCAGGATCCCGAAACCCCAGAGGGACAGCAGCTACTTATGACTTATTATTTTTCCCAAAGTTACCCTGACATAAAGATGAAATTGAGGCAGTTGGATAGGGGCCCCCTTACCCCACAGCCAGAGGTTCTAGCAGTGGCATTCAAGGTTTATAACGGAAGGGAAGGAAAAAAATAAAAATTAAAATACCAAATGCTAGCCAAAGCCTTTCAGCCAGCTAGACCTGCCCAACTGTCCACCGCTAGGGGCGCCCAAGCTCTCAGAAGACCTTCAAGCTCATGCCTCAAGTGCAGGCAAGAGGGCCACTGGGCATGAGCCTGCCCCAACCCCCGGCAATCCCCAAGTCCTTGTCCAAAATGCCACCAACTGGGACATTGGGCGATGGATTGCCCTGGTGCTCAGAGAAGTGCCAGGTCATCCTTGGCCCCTCCCTCCGGCGACTTGCTGGGATTGGCAATGGATGAATGAAGGGGCCCAGGACTTCTGCACCTGATGACCATCACGACTCAGGAGCCCCGGGTGACCCTTACGGTGGCAGGTAGGCAGATCCCTTTCCTTGTAGACACTGGAGCCACATTCTCAGTGCTGCAGGAATTTTGGGGACCCACTTCCCCTGCCAAATCCTCTATTGTCGGGGTAGAGGGAAAACCATATAATCCCCTACAAACCCCTCCAATAAGCTGCCATATAGGACAAATTGGCTTTACTCATTCCTTTTTAATAATTCCTTCATGTCCCATTCCCCTTCTGGGAAGGGACATCCTAACCAAATTGAGTGCCTCTATTTCTTTCTCACCCACCATGTGCCTTAGCCAAGACTCCTCTGCTATTCCTCTCCTTATGACTCTACAGGAATATACAACTCAAACAGAGTCCTCATATCCCCTTCCTCCCTCCCTGGTTGACCCCAAGGTCTGGGACACTCATACACACTCTGTAGCTAAATTCTCACCTGTACTCATTCATCTAAAGGACCCAACATCCTACCCAGCCCAGGCACAATATCTCCTTCCCCAAAGGAGCCTCATAGGACTTCAACCAATCATCCAGGAATTAAGGCAGAAAGGCTTCTTGCACCCTGCCAACTCGCCTTATAACACTCCCATCCTGGCTGTTCAGAAACCTAATGGATCTTACCGTCTAGTGCAAGACCTCCGCATCATTAACTCAGCAGTGGTCCCCATCTTTCCCATTGTATCCAACCCTTACACCCTACTTTCTTCTATCCCTTCTTCCACAACATACTTTTCAGTGCTAGATTTAAAGGATGCATTTTTTACTGTCCCACTTCACCCTGATTCACAGGATCTCTTTGCTTTTACTTGGACTGACCCTTTCACTCGAGTTTCTTCTCAGCTGACCTGGACAGTTCTCCCACAGGGTTTCCGAGACAGTTCTCATCTCTTTGGCCAAACATTATCTCAGGATCTTGCTTCTCTCACATTCATTTCCTCCTTTCTTTTACAGTATGTTGATGATCTTCTTCTATGTAGCCCCTCTCTTGAGGACTCCCAAAGGGACAAAATTAAGCTTTTAAACTTTCTGGCTGACAGGGGTTATAGAGTTTCTCCAACAAAAGTGCAACTTTCCCAGCCTCAGGTTGTTTACTTAGGTGTCAGCCTCTTACCTGGATTTAAAGCCATCACTGTAGAGAGAAAAGCATTAATACAGGACATGCCCACTCCATCCACCAAAGAAAAAATCCTTTCCTTTCTGGGATTAGCAGGATATTTATGATCCTGGATCCCCAATTTTTCCATCCTAGCAGCTCCCCTATATGAGGCTTCAAAGGGTACTCCCACTGAACCTCTCCTCAACACAGTGAAAGCCCCTTTCCAGATCTTAAGGAAAGCCCTTCTTCAAGCCCCAGCCCTACATCTCCCTGACTTAACCAAACTATTCTACCTGTTTGTCTCCAAGAAAAGTGGGTTTGCCCTGGGGGTCTTAGGACACATGTTTGGTCTCACTTTTGGACCAATAGCATACCTGTCAAAGAGGTTAGACCCCACTATAAGGGACTGGGCACCATGTCTTAGAGTATTAGCAGCAGCATTTTCTTAATTCAGGAATCAAAAAACTTTCTTTCGGGGCTCCCACTGAAGTGCACTCACCTCATCATCTGTCTAAGCTTCTTACTTATAAAGGTCTGCAAATGCTACCACCCTGTCGGGTGTTAACCTTACAAACCGCTCTTATTGAGGACTCTTCCATTTCCTTCAAAACATGCTCTCCTCTAAATCCAGCCACCCTCTTACCCCTACCTTCCAATATACATGCTTCTGCAAACCACAGCTGCCTTGAGACCCTGGAAGATTTACTTCCCTACCCCTCTAACGTCCAGGAAGGAGCTCTACGCAACCCTACTTTCGTATGGTTCACTGATGGAAGCTCATTTCTTCATAAAGGAATCCGTTGAGCTGGATATGCCATTGTCTCTCTTAAAAAGGTAATAGAGTCAGGACCACTACCCAACAACACTACCAATCAACAGGCGGAACTAATTGCCCTTACCCGCGCATTCACCCTCGCAAAGGGACAATCCCTCACAGTCTACACCGACTCCAAATATGCTTTTCACATTATCCTCTCTCATGCTGCTATCTGGAAAGAGAGAGACCTTCTTACTACAAGAGGAAACTCCATCACCAACTCTAGTTACATTCTAAAACTCCTTGAGGCTATTCAACTCCCAGCAACTATAGGCCTTGTACATTGCAGAGCCCATCAAACACACCAATCATTCATCTCTTCAGGTAATAACAAGGCAGATGAGGAGGCTAAAAGGGCTGCCCTCTTGTCCAGGCCAGCCCCTATTATGGCTCTCCATAATCCTTTGCCTTCACCACCACCCAACAGGGAAATACTTTCCTATCTCCATCATCTGTTTCACCCCAACCTTTCTTCACTCTTACAATTTGCTAAAACTCATCTGCAACTGTCCTCCTCTGATATCTCATTTCTAAAGGAACTCTCTTCCTCATGTGAAGTCTGCCTGCGAACAAATCCTACAGCTGTCAGTCCCCCCATTTTTCCGACTCACCAAACCCGTGGCACCATTCCAGGGGTAGACTGGCAACTTGACTTCACTCACATGCCCACAGTAAGAAAGTCTAAATACTTATTGGTTATGATAGACACCTTCTCAGGATGGATTGAAGCCATCCCCACCTCCAACAAAAGGGCAATAACTGTCTCTACCTTCATCCTTCATGAAATCATCCCTCGCTTTGGAGTACCTACTTCCTTTCAGTCAGATAATGGACCTGAATTCATTTCCCAAGTCACCCAACAACTTGCCAAGTCTCTCGGGGTCCCTTGGCATTTCCACATTCCTTTTCACCCAAAGTCATCAGGCAAAGTAGAAAGAGCAAACCGAACTCTTAAAAATGTTTTAACCAAGCTCTCTTTAGAACTTCACCTCGACTGGGTTAAACTCCTGCCCCTTGCTCTTCTTTGTCTTCGCTCACTCCCAAAGAAACCAACTAATATTTCCCCTTTTGAGTTAATGTACAGTCATCCCATCCTGCCACCTGGAATAGTGCCCCTTCCTTCCCTTCTTCCTTCTCAAATATCCATTCCTCTCCTAAATCACATTCGAGCATTTCTATGGGGTTATGCTGACTCCTCCCTACCCAAACCTTTATTTGACCTCCTTACCCAACCTCTTCAAATAGGAGACCAAGTTCTTATTTCTCCTCCTCAGGAAGCTACAATCCCTCTATCTCCCAAGTGGCAGGGACCCCATACAGTGATCCTAACCATGCCAACAGCTGTCAAGGTACAAAATCTACCAGGATGACTGCACATTTCTTGGGTTAAGCTCTATTCTCGGTCCACTAACCCTTCTCCAGCTCCTAATCCACAGGCTTCTTCCAACCGATACTCAGCCACTCCTGTGGAACCCCTTTGTCTCAGACTGAAGATCATGAAGCCCTCCACCCTTCCTCCCATTCCAGAAATTGGGAGCCAGACGATACAAGACAACCATGCCCAGCCATGAGGACCGGAGCCCTGCTTATAATTTTCCTAACCACCGACTTTTCTTTCCAATAGAATGCCAACTGAAGAGGGGAGCCCCCTGTCTTTACTTCCATGTCAATTAATCAACTTGTATTGCAGAAATATCAGGATCTCACAAAAAAATTGGAGTCTGGCTGCATATGTGCCTCCAGGATTGGAGCCTGGCTGCAGATGTGCCTCCAGGATTGGAGCCTGGTTGCAGATGTGCCTCCAGAGAAACTATCAAGTCTCCAGTTCTTCCTGCCACAATGATACCAGCTCTACGTCCACACCCAGCAGGAAGTAATTACAGAAGATTGACCTTCATCCATGTACTCCAAACAAAAAAATTTTTATAAAAAAGGAAATGGGAGACTGTTAGGTATAAAGCCACCTTTCTCTCCCGCTACAGGAACCACATGTCAATCTGCATTATGCCCACCTCTTCTGTTACAGAAACCCAGCCTCCCAACCCACCTGTCAATCTGCATTATGCCTGCCTCTCCCATTACAAGAATTTCCGGCTTATGTTGCCGTAACCTTCCTGCCTCCCACATTACGTTCTAATATGTCATTGGTCCATCAGTCAGTCTGTAATAATTCTCCTCCGCGATTGGTTCCTCCCAGTCCGTGAAATTCCCATAACTAAAAAGAAACCCTGCACCATCTTCTTCTTTTCCTTTTCCCCTTTCTCCTGAGCGGGCACGATTCGTCCACATAAAATAAAAAGTTCCTCGTGTGGGACCTGTGTCTGCGGAGCGTTTTTCTGGGAGTTATCGACGAACCAAAACTGCCCCTAACATCTGACCTAACAGTTTTCATCTCTGATTTTAACTATTTCCTGTCTTCTACTACTTTTAGTGTTGGTCTGCTCTTCTTTTTCTAGGGCTTTGAGCGGTAGTGTTAAGTTGTTTATTTGTTGATTTTTTCTTCTTTTGTTGAATGTACTCCATGAAATAAATCTTCCTCTAAGTACTGCTTTCATTGTGTCCCAGAGATTTTAATACGATGTGTCTTTGTTCTCGTTTACTTCTAAGAATTTTTTTATTTTCCTCCTGATGTCTTCTGTTATCCATTCATCATACAATAGCATATTTTTTAATCTCTAGGTATTAGAGAAGTTTCTGTTTTTTATTCTGTCATTTATTTCTAATTTCAATCCATTATGATCTGATAGAATACAAGGTAGTGTCTCTATCTTCTTGTATTTGCTAACAGTAGCTTTGTGGCATAAAATGTGGTCTATTTTAGAGAAGGATGCATGTGCTGCTGAAAAGAAAGTGTATTCACACTTTGTTGGATGGTATATTCTATATATGTCCGTTAAGTCTAAATTGTTAATTGTGTTATTGAGATCTATGGTTTCTTTATTCAATTTTTGTTTGGAAGATCTAATCAGTGGTGAGAGAGGTGTGTTAAAATCGCCTAATATTATTGTGTTGTGGTTTATTTGATTTCTGGAATTGAGAAGGATTTCTTTGACGTACATGGATGAGCCAATGTTTGGGGCATACACATTTATGTTTGTTAGGTCTTGCTGATTTTTGCTTCCCTTAAGCAGTATGTAATGTCCTTTTTATCCCTTTTGACTAGTTTTGGCTTGAAGTCCACATTATCTGAAATGAGGATGAATACTTCAACTTTTTTGCTGTGTCTATGTGCATGGTATGTTTTTTCCCATCCTTTCACCTTTAGTCTGTGAGTATCTTTTTCTATGAGATGAGTCTCTTGCAGACAGCATATTGTTGGATTTTTCTTTTTAATCCAATCTGCCAATGTGTTTTTATTGATGAGTTCAGGCCATTAACATTCAGGGTTATTATTGTGATATGATTTGTATTCCCAGTCATTTGTCTCATTTTTGGTTTTTGACATGATTTGGTTTCTCCTTTATTTGGCTATTGCTTTAGGCTAGTTCCTCCCGTTGCTGATTTGCATTGTTGTTTTTCATCTCTTTTTCATGGATATTTTGCTTAGAATGTTCTGTAATGCTGGATTTCTTTTTGCACATTCTTTTAGCTTTTGTTTATCATTGAAGGATTTTATTTCATCATCAAATCTGAAAGTAAGTTTTGCTGGGTATAAGATTCTTGGTTGGCATCTGTTTTCTTTCAGGGCTCAGTAAATGTTGTTCCAAGCCCTTCTTGCTTTTAGGATCTGGATTGAAAAATCTGCTGATATTCTTATTGGTTTCCCCCTGCATGTAATTTGATTCTTTTCTCTCGCAGCCTTTAAAATTCTGTCTTTATTTTGTATGTTAGGTATTTTCATAGTAATGTGTTTTGGTGTGGGTCTTTTGTGATTTTGTATATTTGGAGTCCTAAAAGCCTCTTGTACTGGTTTTCCATTTCATTCTTTAGATTTGGGGAATTTTCTGATATTATTTCATTGAATAGATTGTTCATTCCTTTGGTTTGTTTCTCTAAGCCTTCCTCAATCCCAATAATTCTTAAATTTGGCCTTTTCATAATATCCCATAGTTCTTGTAGATTCTGTTCATGATTTCTTATCACCTTCTCTGTTCAATTTTGTTTTCAAGGTTAAATATTTTGTCTTCAATGACTGAGGTTCTGTCTTCCAGGTGTTCTATCCTATTGGTTATGCTTTCTATGGAGTTTTTAACTTGGTTTATTATTTCCTTCATTTCAAGGATTTCTGTTTGTTTTTTGTTTTCAGTATCTCTAACTCTTTATTGAAATGATATTTTGCTTCCCATATTTGCTCTTTTATCTGTTGATTGCTGTGATCATTTAATGCCTGGGTTTGGGGCATGGGGTTGGCTCTGTGCAGAAAAGCTCTCACTGGGCCAGCCTGCTCCTAGAAACTGGTTGTGGGCCCCGCCTGCCGCCAGAGAGAGCAGGGTTGCTTGGGGAAGACTCTGCTGCCCTGCTCCGAGAAGCTGGCCCCTGTCCAGGCCTGCCACCTGGGCCAAGCTTCACCCGGTGGGAGAGACTCACCCCACTGCTCTATGTTGGTCTGAGTCTCTCAATAACTCCCCTTCTTGAATCCTGAATTCTGGAGGGATGGGAGATGCAATCACCCTCTAGTCCACCATCTTGGATCCTCCTCCACAGTTCCTTTTATTTTTCATTTTGAGACAGTCTCATTGAACTGCCTAGGCTAGTCTTAAGTTTATGATCCTCCTGCCTCAGCCTTCTGATTCTCTGGCATAATGGTGCCCAGAGGTAAATGTCTTTTTATTTGAGAGCTCTTGTGTGTCTGCTCCCACACACACTTGTCTATGTCTGTTGTGTTTGTGTGCCTGCAGTTCAATGACTTCAGGGGGCTCTAATTGGTCTCAAGGAAGAGCTTTTATGCCAACCTATTTCTGCTATGAACATTTTAAATCATTAATCATTCCCACTGAAGCATTAACTGCCCTTAATTTGGGTACCCAACCCTGGCCTCATCATTTGTGATCAAGGTGATGGGTCAGACTATGGCCACTTCCCTGGAACTATTTATGGCACTTTAGGTCACCAAGGGCTGTAATTGTTAACAGACATTCTCAAAGATAAAACATCCAAGTTTAAGAATTTAATCAAAAGATAGGTCTAGGAGATTTAACACACATACAAGCACACACACACACACACACACACACACACACACACCATGCACAATACATAACTAATTCATGACTAAGCTCACAAAATATTATAGTTTATTGAATCATAGTCTGAATTAAGTGAATTTCCTATAGGATCCTCATTTGTACTTTACTTTTAAAGTGTAAAGGTTTTTGTTGTTGTTTCTATGAATTACAGACAAGTAATAGATAAAGAAAACTTCAGGGGTTAAGAGATCCAGGTCAGATTACTCATAAGCCATGAAAGAAGAATCCAGGACTCCAGGAAGTGGAGTCTTCTATTTTACCCTCAATTCACATCTTAACCTCATTTTGACATTTTGTCTTCTTTTATTTTCTTAAAACAAGAATAAAATGAAAGAAGGAAAAGAATCTTATTAGATCTCAAATAGAGATTTAAATCTTCCCATCTTAGTTTTAGTTCAGTTAATATTTGGGAGGCCAAGGTCCCTCATTCATTCATTTAAGTCCAGCTGAATTTAAACTATTTTCTGAGGTTTGTCTGCTGGGATTTCTGCTATAGAAAAACACAGCAAAACACCTTCTCCTGAGCATTTTTAATGAAATAACCAAGAAGATACTGAAGTTATCTTTATTTTTTTCTTTGTCAATTTACTATGACTTACTACAAACTTAAAAGGGTTATAAATTCACAAAATGCCAAGCAAAAGTGACAAGGTTTAATACTTTTTCTTACTGGATTAAAATTTTAACTTCCCACAGGCACATATACAACTCATATTCTTAATTATACTCTCCCCTTATATAACTTATTTCTCCTCATGCAGCTGGTAAGATCTTACTCCCTCTGCAAAAAGACTGGCATTTTACCCCCTTCCCAATTCAGTGTTAACCATACTTATTCTTCATGTTCAATTTTTTCTCAGTTACTTCAATCATTCATATGCCAAATTCCTATGGAAGAGGAGAATACATTGTTTTTCAGGCCTAACAAATAATTTTATTAAAACTCATCTCGCCTTGAAACTGAACCACATTTTAGCAGGAAGACAGCCTGGAACCAAGCCTATTAAAAGAAGAATTTGAGAAAAGTGAGAAGCACAGAGTGCAAGAAAACTCCAATTAATGCCAGATGGAATTGGATAATTATCCAATTCATAAAACTACATCCAATGATTTCATCTTATCCTCATCATTTTGCTCCACTCTAATTGGTCTGCAGAATCTTTCTGCCTGAAGGAGATGAATGGATCTAAGAGGTTGGCAAAACACTGTGACAGTTTTGTCTGATTTAGACAAAACTGCTTTGGGGAAACTAAAAAAGATTACAAAAAGTGACCAATTCTATGAATAAATTAAAGAAATTAAAAGGAATCATATGATCCTAGTCAGAGAGCAGCTTTTAAGAATATGCATGCATTTTAAGTTAAATTCTCCCTGAGTATATTCAGTGGCTAAAACCCTAGTGCATTAAGTGATTATAGGTAGGTGGAGTCTCTCTTTATTCTATACTTAGACATATTGAGGAAAGAAAGATCAATCTGATAAAGGCATTGGTATTTCTAATGGGATGATTGGAAAATGCAGTATTGGGTGTAAGAGGCAATGATGTCAGGTGAATTATAGTGAAGTGATGAACTACCTTGAAGCTGGAGCAATCAAATAGATAACTCCAAAAATTACCATAGCATCTTTATTCAACAGTTTGGTGCAAGTGTCCTCATCTTGGCCTTATAAAGGAACAGAAGCACTTTGTTGTATTTGGTGAAATTAAATCTTTATAGGAAAGTCTCAGCTAAGGATGCTGCCCTGCACTTACTGAAATTAAAGACCAGATATTCATTTCCTATCTAAGAGTAAAAGATGACATTTTAATAATATTGTCAATTCACAAAAGACTTTAAAATCCAAGAGAGAAGTTTGAAAACATTTTTTAAAATTCCATCACATATTTGTATTTTTGCATTGCATGCTCTTTTTAATTAAAAATAATGTAAAACATTTTTTACTCATCCTGGTCTTTCAGCATAAATAATTTAGAAAGTAATTACTTTTTCTTCAGAAAAAAGATAATTGTTTCTAAATTATTATAATTAAATAGAATAAAGTCAAGATGTATTTTAATTAGCAGAGTAGAAGAAATAGTCCTATTGGAGTATCTTAACACTTTGCTTTTGTCTAATTAAGAAAAAACATCAAAAAATTGAAACACATGGAAATGTCCTCAAAAAAGTTTCCATATTATCACCACCTAGAGATTATTGCCATTAAATTTTTTTGCAATACATAGGTATATACATATACATATGTATATGGATGTGTATTTTTATATACACAGACATATGTATGTACATTCACATATATACACACATATACACATACTTTAAAAAATAAAACAAAACTACACAGGTTTTTTTTTTTCTCTGTGATGCTGGGGATTGAACCCAGGCCCTTGTGTATGCCAGGTAAGCACTCTACCAGCTGATCTATATCCCCAGCCTACACAGGCTTCTTATATAGCCTTATTAGAAATACATTGTAGGCATTTTTTCAAATGAATAGGTAAAGATTTATGCTAACATTTAACATCTACATAGAATTGCATTATGTGTGTTCTTCATTTAACTTAGTATATATATATTATTGAGTGGTGAAGTTGTTTTCAGTCTCTCACCATAGATTGATATATCTTTGAATTAAAATCCAAAGTTACTCACAAATATGAAACATTTTATTTAATCTACTTCATACTGTGGCTCAAAAATACAAAACAAATGCTCCCATGGGTAAAGATAATTGACCAACCTTTGAAACAGCAATTTTACTTGGTGTATACATTTTTCTATTAGCTCAGAATATTTTATATTTTCCCTCATGTATTCCTTTGGAGTAGTTAAAAGGCATATATTGGTATTCAATTTAGCATATTAATTTCCAAGTTGAAGACTTCAAAGTTATATGTGCAGTAGAGGAGACATATTAACACTACACTGAAGAAACTTACATTCCATAAATCTGCTCTGTGCTTTTTCCAATAGGTCAGTGCTTTCCCTTTGTTTTTTGGTTTGGAAGAATACTGAGGAATGCTAACCGGCCTGATTTCTCATTTCTGCCCCTTCCCTTCAACTGTACTGACCTTGCTGTCTTCATCTAATATCACCTTTAAATTTGTTTAAAATGTGACAAATTAGCCTTACTTAATTGTAATCATTTCTCTGTTCTAAAATACCTTATCAATTAAACACAACATTCAGTGAGAGCTCATTTTGTTCTTGAATTTTCAGTGGGTATCTTTATTCTTTGATAATCAAAGACCCTAGACTCCATTTCTTTGCTATCCCTTAAGATGATTTGCGCTTCAAATAATGCACGTATTGACTATGGAATATTAAATGGCATTCTGTGCATACAATGCTGAAAGTTATTATAGCTTCTGAAGACCACTGGCATTTTTTCATTATTTGTGTAAAACTATTTAATGTATTATTTAATTTAAAGACAAAGAGTACTTCATATTTTTGTTAGTTGTGTTAATATATTTTGGCCCATTTTGGAGAAGAAATTTGACAAACAGAATCCATTGTTTTTAAATGTGGAAACCATTAGATTAGGATAAAAAGAACTTATGGAGTCATTATATTGAAAATGCTATTATATCATTGTTTTAAAAAAATGCTCAACAATTAAGTCAATTTCATTTGATTTTTTAATTTAGAATACTTTTTGAAGTGCTTCTTAGCAAGAATATATACCTTTATACAATTTGTCCAGCTCTTGAATATAATTTTCCATACTTTGAGAAGAGATAAAATGATGGTAATACAGTTTGGAAATCCTAGGAGGAAAAAGATCAAAGATTATCACAGAGATAGGATTGATTTCATATTGTTCTTATAATCATTATTATTTAGATTATGTTAAGTTGTGAGATAGATGTCACTTAAAATATCTCATTATAGCCTCAAAACAAAAATAGCAGGTATATTTTAGAAGTTTTAGTGACTGAAAGTCAGATATACTGAAGCACACTGCTTTTAATAGCTATGAACATAGGAACAGAGCAACTCTGAGCAATGCAAGCATCAGACATAGTCAGTGTCTTCAAGTAACTCATAATAAATTTTTTACCTTGGCTTTATAGGGGTCACCACCTTGGTTCATGCAAAATATCTTTTGACTGAATGAATGAAAAGGGAATAGTGACACATCCAAACAACTATAATAAAGGACAGAGTATCATGTACTACAGTATTGATTCAAGTGAATGCTTAAGGAGTTAAGAAGGAACAGGGGAAAAATCATTTTTTTGTTTCATAACCAGAGAAGCAGCTTTTTAATGAAGATAGAAATGGATGATTTTTGTGCATGTTAAACAGGTAAAGTCATTAAAGAGGTAGCTACTGAGTCAACAGTGAATACTATAAATAAATGATTAGACTTTATAGAAGAAAGGGGGCCATCTGTTAATGGAGCTAATTTTAGATAAAAAATATTTTCCCCCTTAGGAAAGTCTAAAAGAGAAGAATCTGTACCTTGGGCCCAGCTCTTTAAAGGATCCAAATTTACAAACACACACACAAAATAAGTTTATTAATGAATATGCGGGCATATGGGTACCTCCATCATTGGGAATCTGGCTCTCTGCTCTGGAACAATAGAGTTCCTGACCCTAAATACCTGCTTTTATAATTTATAATTTTCAATCCCCAGGAAAAATTTCTACATCTATTTTTCTATTTGTCACGCCCATGTGACTTGAAGGATGATGGGTTGAGACAGACACTCTTTTGGACTGCTAAGAAAATAGGAGCAACAAAAATGCTTAGGTCAAAGACAAATTATTCTTCTGACCAAAATCCTTCTTCTTGGATAGCATGAATGCTATGGAATTTTATTTAAGAAGTATCATTCCTATTATGCACAGTATCCATATTCTTGCTTTCTTTTTGTTCCAAATTATAATCATGGAGGTAATCAGAAACCAACATGGTATTTACAATACATGCACATGACATTTCAGGAACATTTTGCAATTCACAGCATTCATAAAATTGAGCATATGAAGCTTAGGCATGCCTGTGAAGCATGACAGTGATTTTTATGTTGGCAACTCGGTGAAAACTAAAACTTAAAAATGTGAATAGCTTCACTTTTTATTAAAATATATATATTTATATATAAAACTTGTAAATATATAAAATATTATAAGATGTATAAATATATAAAATATATAACATTTTATTTTGTTTTCAAAAATGTAGACCTACCTTGTAAGAAATATTGAAATAAGTTTTCAGAGAGAAGGAAAATAATATAGGTTAGAAATTCAACTGTACATAAAGAAATGAAGAGTGCTAAGGAAAAAATAAAGATAAACCAAAATATTTTATTTTTCTTATTTTTATTTGACCTAAGAGTAGTTTTTGTTTAAAACAATCATAACAACAATGTTACCAGTGATAATAGCTTGTAGGTAAGATAATTGAGTGACAGTAAAGTTACATATAAGGATTTGGAGGCAGAAATTGGGAAGAATCTTTTAAAATATAGTTGTCCTACCCATAAGTGGGATAGTAGTATTTGAAAGTGGACTTGGGTTTGTTAGAAACATACTTTAAGTTCTATTGTGACTACAAAAATGTTTTAAGAATACAATTAATCTAATAACAGCAGAGTAAATGGAGCATATAAAATGATTATTTAAAATGAGAGAAGCCTGAAAGAGTGGAAGACAAAACAAACAACAAAAGCAATGAAGGGAAAATAGTTATCAATACAATCAGAGGCATTAATCCAATTATATTCATAATAATTTTAATTGTGAACGGTTTAAATACCCCAATAAAAGACAATAAAAAAGAACACCCAACTATGTTATCTCTACCAAACCTACTTTAATTATCAAAACACAGAAGGAATATAAAGGGATGGAAAAATGTATATATACCACACTAACATAAATCAAAAGAGAACTGGAATATCTATATCAATTTTAGACAAAACAAACTTCAGAATATGGAAAATCATCATGGATAAAGAGAATATTACATAATGATAAAATGGTCACGTCTCCAAGAAGACATATCAATGTGCTCTGCAAAAAAAGTACATCAGGCAAAAACTGATAGAACTGCAGGGAGAAATAGAAAAATTTACTATCTGTACTTTGAGACTTCAGCCACTTTATCAGCAACTGACAGACCCAGCAGGTAGAAATTCAGCAAGGATATAATTGAACTGAAGAGAATTATCAATCAACTGAATATAATTGACACCTACAGATTACTTTATCCAACAATAGAAGAATACACATTCTTAAATTCACATGGAAAATTCACCAAGACAGATGATATGTTGGGCCATAAAACACATCTTTCAATTTTAAAGCAGAAATCATGTGAAGTATGCTCTTAGAACACAACAGAACTAAATTAGAAATCAAAACCATAAAGATAGGTGGAGAACCCCCAAACACATAAGGATTAAGTAACACACTTCTAAATAATACATAAGTCAAAGGTGAGGTCTCAAGAGTAATAAAAAGAGTTTCAGGAAGGGGTGAAGATGGTACAGAAGGTTACTTTCCAAGCTGCTCCATGATGTGGGACCAGGAAAGAGGACAGCCAGTTTCTTTTTGAGATCAGTTTAAAAAAATTCCTATTGGGATTTAATACTGAACTCTCAGAATGGCCCAGGGACTCAGAAGTTTGGATAAAATAAAATAAAAATAAATAAAGAAAAGAAAAGAAAACCTCCACTGCCAGCACCAGCAGCTACTGATGTGGATCCACCACAGGCAGATCTGGGACAGAGAGAAAGAGTCAGAATTTTGGGTGGCACCAAGGTGTGTGTTGAAGTGGAGAGGTGTAAGTGGAGAGGACGGTGATTGGGGACATTGTTGATCCGATCCAGTGGGTGAGCTGCACTTTGTGTTCACTTGAGAGGGATGGTGTGCATTCCCAGTGACTGGTGGAGAGCGGGTCAGTACCATCTTTTCCCACTGTGCTACATAGGGCATCTGGTGGATGTGGGTACAAACCCAGGTGTTCCCAGACCTGTGTCATTACAACTGGGTCCAAAAACCTGACCTGGCTGGGGCCTGCCACTCGACCTAGTGTGTTACTAGAAAAAGATGGGGGGCAGTAAATGTAAGCTTTGGGACTGAGCCCAGGGGGCCAAGATGTGGGAGCAATGGGAGGCAGAGTAGGTCAAAGGACTGGGGTCCTCCACCACTCAAGCAGAACCAGAACTCTCTGTCCCTTACCTGCCTGTGGTGGATCCACAGCAGTAGCTGCTGGTGCTGGCAGTGGATGTGTTCTTTTATTTGTTTATTTTTATTTTATTTTATCCAAGTGATAAGATGCCCAGAATAGACAAGAAACAGGCTGTGGAGGTGGGCTTACTTAAAAGCTTCACCAAACATTATACAACAAAGCACCTGGGGATCCAAACCCCACCTATAGGAGCTCTGACTCTGGGAATTCCTTTCACAGAACTCTACAGTGATCCCTCAATGTGAGTGGAGTAGACAACACTTTCCAACCTGCCCCATCTCATACTGCTGAGAAGGGAACCTAAGAACAGGCAACAATGATGGACTTCACAAAAAGAAAAATTGACAACCCCCAACTACTACTCTTGCACGCAATACATACCTCAAGAAAAAACAGAAAGAAAGACAATTGGGAACTGACAACCAACGTATAATATTATAGAAATTTTTTGATAATTGCAACAGAAAAAATTCCTTTATTTTCCATCAAGAACTTTTTTATGAACAGTGTGTGCTGAATGGTTCATGGATATTTTTCTATACATATAAATATGTGTCTTTCTCTTATTTCTAGGATTTCTTGAAGGTAGTTATTTTTTTTTTATTCTGTATCTTAAGAACTAGGGTTTTTCATTAGCATATTTTGGTTTTGTTTTATAATTTTTTGATATTGTTCTTATATTCTTTTTCTCCTATTTCCCTTGATTCTCTTCCCCTCTTTCCTTTCCAGAACAGTCAAATTCTATTGTTCTGTATTTCACTCTTCAACTCTTTACTACTACCCTCTCTCATCTTCCTCTCAATTATTACACCCTACATCTTCTTGGCATTCTCCCTCTTCATCTTTTTGAATAGCAAACTGTTTTGCAAACATAATATCTATACTGTTGGCAATTGCCTATCATACCATTTCTGTTTATAGTGCCAATTAGCATTACAGATGCCAAAATAAGAACAAAGTGTTTAGGTTAATGATGAATATAGATTGCATTGGTTGTTTGTACTGTCTCTCTTTAAAATGTGAGTTAATAGAAATCATCAAGAACACTATGAATTTATAGGGCACATACTCTACTATCTCAGATTCTTACTGATAAATGGGTAGACATACGAACAGCATGAAAAGACAAGGGAACAAACCATCCCAAACAAACCAAAGTAATTCAGTAACAGAATCCAATGATATCACAGTGTAGGAAACATGAGAGAAAGAATTTTGAAAATTCATAGTTAAAATGATATGCAAGTTAAAAGATGATGTAAGCAGTGAAATCAGAGAGATTAACCAAGAAGTGAATGATCACTTCACAAGGAGATATAAATCCTGAAGAAGAATCAATTGGAAATTCTCAAAATTAAGTAAACTGAAATAAACTGAATTAAAAACTCAAGTCTGCATCAACTCTAGTCTGTACCAGAAGACTAGACTGCTTGGAAGATAGATTTTAAGGCAATGAAAACAAAATATATAATATGTACAGTAAAGTTGATTGTGGAAAAAAGAAGTTAAGAGAACATGAAGAGAACTTCCAAGACATATGGGATAACATGAAAAGACCAAATTTAAGATATCAGGATAGATAAAGTCTCAGAGATACAAAACAAAGGAATGCAGAATATTTTAAAAGAAATAATATCAGAAAATTTCTCAAGCCTAGACAGTAAAATGGAAAATCAAATATAGGAGATTTACAGGACTTCAAGTATAGAAAATTACAATAGACCTATACTAATGCACATCATTATAAAAATGTCCAACATATAGAATAAGGACAAATGTGGAGACCACTAGAGGAAAATGACAGGTCACATTTAGAGGAAAACCAATCCAGACTTATTTAAATTTCAACCCAGATTCTAAAAGGTAGGAGATCTTGGAATAATATACACAAAGCCCTGAAAGAAAATGGATGCCAACCAAAAATACTACATCTGGCAATATTAACCTTCAGATATGATGATAAAATAAAAACCTTTCACAATAAACAAAAGTTAAAAGAATTCACAATCAGAAAGATTACACTATAAAACATACTCAATAAAATATTTCATGAAGAAATGAAAAATAAAACTGAGAACCAGCAAAGGGAGGAACTACACTAGAGAAAGTGTTGATCAAAGGAGAAATTAATTTGAATTAAAAAACCAGAAGTAAATCAGAGTGAAGGGAATAAAAATTATTTCTTAATAAAGCATTAACTGTAAATGGCCTAAACTCATCAATTAAAAGACAAGCAGATTAGATTAAAAAACAAGACCCAACAATACACTGTCTCCAAGAGGCTCACCTCATAGGCAAAGAAATCCAAACACTGAAGGTAAAAGGATGGGAAAAATCATATCATTCACATGGCTTTCATAAACAAGCAGGGGTTTCTATCCTCAAATACAGTGAACTTTAATTCACTATTAATCAGAAGGGACCAAGAGGTCATTTCATACTGTTTAAAGGAATTGTATACATTGACTAGATATAACAATTTTAAATATTTATGCTTCAAATAGTTGAGCATCTATCTACATCAAACAAACCCCTCCCCAATTTCAATAATCAAATAGACAACAACAAAGTAATACTGAGTGACCTTAACATGCTTCTCTCATCACTGGATAGATCTTCCAAACAGAAACTAAACACAGAAGCTATAGAACTAAAAAATACAATTAATAATTTATACTTAAAAAATATGTAGAATATTTCATCCATCAATAACTGAATACACTTTCTTCTAACCACCACACAGATCTTTTACTAAAATAGACCACATCTTAGGCCACGAAGCAATTCTTGGCAAATATAAATAATATATTGTATTCTATCAGATCATAATGGAATGAAGTTAGAAATCAATAATATAATAAAAATGGAAGAAGGAGATCCAAGGTAGTGGACTAGAGGGTGACTGCATTCCATGTTGCTCCATGACTCAGGATTCAAGAAAAAGAAATACTGAGAGAGCCGGGACCAGAGTAGAGCCACCAGGTGAAACTTCCATGCCAGGGAGGTAGGTCCTGAGACCCAGGCCCAGAACAACTGGGCCCCAACCCACAGTCTAGTGCCCCTGCGATTTACCATCTGTCAACACATGCAGGCATCTCTGCTCACTAGCAGGGAATATACCCCACCTGGAGGCCACAATCTTTTGAGGGGCAGCATCCTTTTTGGGCCACTGTATTATCAAGTTCCTCCAAGACTTCAGGCTACTGAGGACTAGGAGGTGAGTTATTGGAAATCTGCAGGGACACTATTAAGTATATGGGGGAAAACTGCAATTCCTCAGATTTGCACATCTAGAGGGGAAGATACATGAGCAATATGAGAAAACAAGCGAAGAAAATGTCCCAAACAAATATAGATGCTACATCAATAAAATCCAATGACAGCATGGCAGAAGAAATGTCTGAAGAGAGTTAAGAATGCACATAATTAAAATGATCAGAAAGGCAAACAATGAGATAAGAGAGCAAATGGAGACATTGAATGATTGCACCAATCAACAGTTAAAACAGCAAATGCAGGAAGCAAAGGATCATTTCAATAAAGAGATAGAGATTCTGAGGAAAGACCAGACAGAAAATCTTGAAATGAAGGAAACAATAAGTCAAATTATAAACTTCATAGAAAGCATAACCAATAGGATAAAACACCTGGAAGACAGAACCTTAGTCACTGAAGACAAAATATTTAATCTTGAAAACAAAGTTAACCACACTGAGAAGATGGTAAGAAATCATGAACAGAATCTACAAGAATTACGGGATATCATGAAAAGGCCAAATTTAAGAATTATTGGGATTGAGGAAGGCATGGAGAAACAAACAAAATCTATTCATTGAACAATCTATTCAATGAAATAATATAGAAAATTTTCCATGTCTGAAGAATGAAATAGAAAATCAAGTACAAGAGGCTTATAAGACACCAAATGTACAAAATTGCAACAGACCCACACCAAGGCACATTATAATGAAAATACCTAACATACAAAATAAAGATAGAATTTTAAAGGCTGTGAGAGAAAAAAAAATCAAATTACATTCAGGGTGAAACCAATACAGCTATCAGCAGATTTCTCAACCCAGACCCTAAAAGATAGAAGGGCCTGGAACAGCATTTTCCAAACTCACAAAGAAAATGGATGCCAACCAAGAATCTTATACCCAGCAAAACTTACCTTCAGATTTGACAATGAAAATAAAATCTTTCCATGATAAACAAAAGCTAAAAGAATTTACAAATAGAAAGGTGGCACTACAGAACATTCTCAGCAAAATATTACATGAGGAAGAAATGAAAAACAATGATGTAAGTCAGCAAAGAGAGGAACTACCCCAAAGAAATACCCAAATAAAGGAGAAACCAAGTGAAGTTAAAAATCAAAAATAAGCCAAAATGACTGGGAATACAAATCATATCTCAATAATAACCTTGAATGTTAATGGCCTGAACTCATCAGTCGAAAGACACAGACTGGCAGATTGGATTAAATAAAAGACCCAACAATATGCTGTCTTCAAGAGACTCATCTCATAGAAAAAGATACCAACAGACTAAAGGTGAAAGAATTGGAAAAAACACACCATGCACATGGACTCAGCAAAAAAGTGGGGATATCCATCCTCATATCAGATAAAGTGGACTTCAAGCCAAAGTTAGTCAGAAGGGATAAAAAAGGATATTTCATACTGCTTAAGGGAAGCATAAATCAACAAGACAACGATAGTAAATATTTATGCCCCAAACAATGGTGCATGCATGTACATCAAACAAATCCTTCTCAAGTCCAGGAACCTAATAGACCACAACACAATAATACTAGGAGAATTTAACACACCTCTTTTACCACTGGACAGATCTTCCAAACAAAAATTGAACAAAGAAGGCATAGATCTCAATAATACAATTGATAATTTAGACTTAACAGACATATATATAGAATATTTCATCCATCAATGAGTGAATATACTTTCTTCTCGGCAGCACATGGATCCTTTTCTAAAATAGACCATATTTTATGCCACAAAGCTACTCTTAGCAAATACAAAAAGATAGAGTTACTACCTTGTATTCCATCAGATCATAATAGAATGAAATTAGAAATTAATGACAAAATAAAAAACAGAAACTACTTCAACACCTGGAGATTAAATAATATGCTATTGAATGTTGCATGGATAACAGAAGACATCAGGGGGGAAATAAAAAAAATTCTTAGAGGTAAATGAGAACAAAAGATACAACATATCAAAATGTCTGGGACACTATGAAAGCAATAGTAAGAGGAAAATTCATTTCATGGAGCACATTAAATAAAAAATGAAAAAGTCAACAAATAAATGACCTAACACTATAGCTCAAGGTCCTAGAAAAAGAACAGACCAAGACCAAAAGTAGTAAAAGACAGGAAATAGTTAAAATCAGAGCTGAAATCAATGAAATTGAAACAAAAGAAATAACTGAAAAAATTGACAAAATAAAAACTGCTTCTTTGAAAAAAATAAACCAAATTGATAAACCCTTAGCCACATTAACAAAGAGAAGGAGAGAGAAAATTTAAATTACTAAAATTTGGATAAAAAAAGGAAATGTGACAGACATGATTGAAATAAAAAACACAATTAAAATCTATTTTGAAAATATATACTCCAACAAAATAGAAAATCTCAAAGATTTCAACAGGTTTCTAGAGACATGTGATCTCCCCAAAGTGAATCAGGAGGACATACACAATTTTAATAGATCAATTTCAAGCAATGAAATTGAAGAAGTAATCAAAAGTTTACCAACAAAGGAAAGTCCAGGACCAGATGGAGTCTGAGTTCTTTAAGACCTTCAAAGAAGAGCTCATTTCAATACTCCTCAAAGTATTCCATGAAATAAAAGTGGAAGGAACCTTCCAAACTCATTCTATGAAGCTAATATCACCCTGATACCAAAACCAGACAGAGAGACTCCAAGGAAAGAAAATTATAGGCCAATATCCCTAGTGAACATAGATGCAAAAATTCTTAATAAAATTTTAGCAAATTGCATACAGAAATATATTAAAAAGATAGTGCACAACAATCAAGTGGGCTTTATCCCAGGAATGCAAGGTTGGTTCAACATCCAGAAATCAATAAATGTAATTCACCATATCAACAGACTTAAAGTTAAGAATCACATAATCATTTCAATAGATGCAGAAAAAATATTTGATAAAACACATCACCCCTTCATCCTCAAAACACTAGAAAAAATAGAAATAGTAGGAACATTCCTCAACATTGTAAAGGCTATATATGCTAAGTTCATGGCCAATATCATTCTAAATGGAGAAAAACTGAAAGCATTCCCCCTAAAATCTGGAACAAGGCAAGAATGCCCTCTTTCACCACTTCTATTCAACATTGTCCTTGAAACTCTAGCCAGAGCAATTAGACAGACCAAG